>QFDW01001875.1:0-10890 GCA_003315895.1 Lactifluus rugatus | reverse complement strand
AGAACATATTCCAAAAATTAGTGGTCTGGGCCCGGTGTGAGTCGCAGCGCAGGCCAGAGACAAAGGTGATCAAGGGCAGAGAAAGTACCATAAGAAGCGAACAAAACCAAGCACGAGGCGAACTAAGATCAAAAGGGAAGTAGGGAAACGCGAGGCACGACAGGAGACAAAGGCGATCAAGCACACGAGGGTGGCGCGGGGCCACAAGGATCGAGAACGAGGCCGAGGCGCAAACGCACCGTGGCCAAGGTGGCGCTGTGGCACACGAATAGATAATGACGCAACTCCAGAGACGATGGAAAAGACGCAAACAGAATGAGATGCGAAACGGGTCGAGACGAGGCAGATGAGAGAACGCGAGACATGACGGAATGAGACGGACGAAAAGAGATGGAATGTGTGAGGTTTCGGAGGCAGCGGATACGCTGACCTTACAATAGCATTCCACCAAGTTATCCTGGTCTTCTTGGGAGCAGTACTGCCCAATCATTGGATGCCAATGGGGAATATAGCACACTTCTTGGCAACAGTTCTTGTGAGGATTAGGACAGTCCAATCCACTATGATCAGTCCACTTTTTGCACCACTCGCAATAGTCCATCTTGGTGCCAGATAGGTCCTTGGGGATGCTTGCAATTAGCTTTCCTCTGGAAGGTAGGTAGCCTTGATAAGTCCCTCGTTTGGCATTCAAGTCACTAACCCAATGCTTTTGCTGTTCTTCTACCCATTCACAGAAACTCTGGTTTAAGCTACTGGAAGACCTGGAGTTGGGAGCATTCTCCTTGTTTGGTTTGGTCCCAAGTCCTGCATTTATCTGGGTCTGCAGGGCATTGAGTAACTTGTTTTCTAAGCTGAAATAATTGTCTGGAATACAGGGTATGTTTGGTTGCAAGATGGGAGTGTTTGGGACAGTAGGTGGGGTATTTTTCATCATTTTAGAGAAATGGTTCAATGGGTCTGAAATGTTGATGCATTGGACTGCCTCTGGGTGGTTTTTATAGAACTGTTCCACCAGTTCTGGGGCATGTACTTGGTCTGCAGGTTCCCAACTGTTGTCAGCCTCTGAATACCCCTTCCACTTGAGAAGGTATTGTAATTTCTTTCCACAGCCAGTTCTTCAGGTAGTGTTTCGGCAGCTCCAGCTAATACATGGCTATAGCTGGAGCTGCAGTTGGTGGCAATACCAGCCAAGCCAAGCCATGTGTCACATAGCCGCCCCTTTTAGTCAACTAGGCACAAGCCAGCTTGTTGCCAGCTAAAGCCAGCTAGCTAATGCAAGCCCATGTGCCATATCACCCAGTCATGAGCACAACACTGCCAACCCCCCCTCCGTGACCAGGCACTCCTATCCACACTTGAAGTTCTACGACTGGCAGATATGTGCCTAGGTATCAAGATAGAAGTACAGTTTTGAGTCATTTCAGAAATGAAATGGGTCCTTTCATCATTGGCCCCATATCTGTGGATATGTTTTTGAAATCCTTCCTGCCACCTCCTCTGAGTCATTCTCCCCTGGATTCCCCATTTGTGGCAGAAATGTTCAAACCTCTAATTGATCTACTCTCTAAACCTAAAAGTCAGTACTATAGAGTATTTGTGAGTTCACCCAACACTCTGCACCTGTCTTGGGTCTAATCTTCCCTTTTCAGAATAAAATCGTTTCCCAACATCTTCGAAATCTCATGTTAAAAGTCACATCCAATTCAAAAGACCAAACACTACACAAAAGTTTCCCTTATGACTTGAAGCCCAATTGTTTGGTGTATGCCAACAGCAAGGATTTGGAGCAGAAACTGGAGATGTATCTCAACTTATCCTGCATCGACTTTGTCATTGAATTCAAACATTTACTGGACTTGGACCCATTTACCAATGACTCAAAGCAGGGGGAGTCCAAACCCTATATGTGCCCAGAAGGTCCTGTTCTCAACATTCTAGGCCAGCTTACTGTGTATGCCACCTTGATAATGAGTAGTCAGTATCACACCCACACATTCATGGTCTTTATTGTCAAGGACTATGTGAGACTGATCTGGTGGGACCATAGTGGTGCAGTCTTCACCAAGCTGATATACTACAACAAGGAATCACACCTTATTGACTTCTTCATCCACTATGATATCGCAGATCGTGAAGCTTGTGGCCACGATATCACTGTTAGTCCAGCCTCCTCACAAGACGTTGCACTCACCCAAGTCAGTGTCCCTGAATTGTGGAACGTGAATGAATGTTTGGACGTCACAATATCAAATCAACACTTTATCATCCCTTCTTCTGAAACTGTGGCTGGTATCCCAGTGGGTCGCTGGACTTGCATGTCAATTGCTTATGATAAGCAAAATAGGTGTTGAGTTCTCCTGAAGGACTCTTGGCATGTCTTACTTGACAGTGTCAAACCGAAAGGTGAAATTTATTATCTGCTCCATGAAAAGCGGGTTCCCAACATTCCTTCTTACTCATTGGCTGGTGATATTGGTAACGAGACCTATCACTGATCTCGAACTGATGAAATTGTCGATGATCAAAACTTTGAACTTCATGACCATTGCTCCCATTGGAAATTAACCCCCTATTGGCACTACCGCATCGTCCTACACACCATTGGCAGAAACCTGGAGGACTTCAATTGTATCCATGAGTTTGTAAGGGCAATGTCTGCTGCTCTGAAGGGTAAGATGGCTATTTTCTTAGCAGTTAGTCTATCTAACCTGACTCACATTATAGCTCATGAAGCCACTCATGGTGCTGGGGTCCTTTATCGAGACATCAGCCCCAGCAACATAATGATCTTTGGTGAAGGCGAACAGGGTGACTCTGAGGATCAGCATGAATTGACAATCAATGGTGGAATGCTTATTAACTGGGATCTTTCCAAAATTATGTGCAAAAATGATGGAGGCTGCACCACACACTGGCATGCACGCACTGTAAGTTGATTGCTTGAAGCAGTATACCCTGCTGACATATCTTTCTGTCAGGGAACCTGGCAATTTATGGCTGGAGACCTCATCCAACAATCCAATATCCAGCACACATTCGCTTATGACCTTGAATCCTTTTTTTGGGTTCTTTTATGGATTGTCTTGACACAGGTGCAAACATACTATAGCGATGCAGTTTGCTCAAGTTTTATCCATGGGATGATGAGCCCGAAAGTTTGCTATAACAGCAGAGGCTCCACAAAGATGAATTTCCTGGTATCATCATGTACTGTATGTTGGAGGAGAGAATAGAGGAATTTCGTCTTCCCAACAACCCTTCTCTTTGCAACTTGCTGGTACAAATGAAGCATGCAGTTGCTGATTGGTACCTTGGTCTGTCGTCCAAGAAGGAACCCACCCCCAAGCCCAAGCCTGTCAACGTCATCTCTATCGCACTTGAACATGACGATGTTACAGAATCCAATGAGAGTTACCAGGCTCTGTATGCAGCAGTGAATGATTCCAAATCACTCGTGTCATTGGGACTTTTGAAGGATCATCCTGTGTTAGTCACACTATTCAATCGGGTTCTAGCAAAACCATGGCCTAGCAATGACAAGGCTGAGTTCCATCACATTCTGCTGTCATCCGAGTCATCTGGACATGGGGCTACCTGTTCTGGCTCTAAGAGGTCATGGTGTCAAATTGAAACTCAACTTGCTGATGGTGATCAGCTGTCGAGAAAGCAGCAGGCTTCAAGCTAGCTTTCTTCATTCTACTACTGTAACTACTCTAGCAGTTCTATGTTGCATCCTGTACTAAAGGTTGATTGTGTTTGGTTGTGCTACCTGTCTTTATAATACCTTATTAGGCAAAATTGATAAACATTGACTCCACTGACCTCGTGGATGTGCCTGCTCACTTGCAACTCACCAGTTGCCACAGCCTCAGGCTGTCTCACTTCCCGAGGTCCTCATCTCGTCTTTTTTATGCCATTCACTTGCACTTGGTATCCTGAAAAAGGATACTGTGTGTAGCGCCAAGACTACAAGCAAAAGTCTACAATACACTTTGAGTCACTCACACCCCAACAATGCTTGCTGACAGACTACATCAACATTGCGTACATGTGCAATTACATAAACAACTATTGACTCGAACCAACATCGTGGCATATCTGCATATCTGCATGCCACCACTTGCCTGCTGACCATGCTGCCCATTCACTGCCTATCTTACTTCCTCTGAACTTCCTCACTTCCCAAGGTCTTTACCACCCATCTCATCCCCCAAGGTCCTCATCTTCAGTTGTCTTCGTTATCCTAGAATCCCACACCAAGACTACAAGTCCATATTGCCACATTTTCACTTCGAGTTGCTTGCCCAATGCTTGCTGATGGACCACATTTGATGTCAATATCATGGACGTAATTTATTTGGTCTGTTTTTAGTGCATTTTGCTGAGTTCGCAGCCCACTGGCAGGCACAATACACTTGCCTTTGGGGTTTAAGACCCCCCAAACTCCCCTGTTCTCTCGATTCCCATTTCACTTGAATCCCCTGTTTTCACTGACTGTCTCTTCATGCCATGGCTCCAGCCAAGACAAAGCAGCCCCTTGAACCATCATCAGCAGCTGCACCTACAGCTGTGGGACAATCCAATGCCAAAGCTTCTCGTTGCACAAATGCACATCCCATTGGCTCGTCCCAGGCCCAATCAAAGGTGACCTTCCTGGTCGCTTTTATGCACTTTGAGTCTTGAGACTTACCAGTTAATCTAGGCAGCTACCACCCAACTCGATGCAGTCATTAGTGGCAAAGAATTCAGCTTTCAAGGGATAGAGGATGACGACAAGATATCCGACTCTAGTCCTCCAAATCCCTTGCCTGAGCTAGAGCCTCAGAGCACGAGTTCCCAACAAATTGACGCCCTCAATGTGCCAGCTAACACAAATGCAGCCCTTGATCTTTTGCATTTCTTCACTGGCATCAAACTCCCTCAAGGCAAGTTTTCTTCAAAGGGAGAAGCACCTCCCCCCAAAGTCTGCAAGCTATGCTCATATGTATTGGCCTTCTGGTATTTATTCTGCATGCTTACGACAACAGTGAGAAATATGGCTCTGATAAGTCTATGCTCCCTGATGGTGTAGCCAATTATGTCTATAGGCCAAAAACCAGGAACTCAAATCTCTGAAGGCATCTCTACAATGAACATGGTGAGGAGTACAATAAAGTAGTTATGCAGCATAAATGGGGATACAAGTTATCAACTGAATCACATGATGCATCCACCCAAAAGGCTCGCAACCAACGTGACCAGGATGTCCCATCGTTCTCACCAGCAGCATTTCTAGAGCATCTTGTTCGCTTCATAGTTGCAGATGACCAGGTGAGTCCCAATGATCTCATGTTCTTTTATACTCTCACAAGTCTTCAGTTGATCTGTGTTATAGAATGCCCTGAGTTTTGAAAGTTGTGTATAGTTCTTTGTGAGATGCTCATCGACACTGACATCCCCCACCATGACAAGATGAGGGAAGTGATCATTAGTCGATGGTGGGATTCATTTGGACAGTTGAAATTGGATCTTTCCATAGGTATATGGGTATACATGTACACGCATTTTATCTCTCCACTTTATTAACCATTTTCAGTGATAGAAGTCCTGCGGGTGGATCAGTTTTACCTCTGATGCCTGGTCAAATGTGAATTTAGAATCCTACTTAGTGTTGACTGCTCACTGGATCTCATGTGACAAGTCAAGTGGATGCCTTGCACTTAATGCTGCACTTATTGGCTTTTATCGCCTCAAAAAGAAACACACAGGCATCAATATAGCAAAGACTATCCTACACCTACTTTATTGGGCTGGTGTTACACTCAAGGTATGTATGCATGTGATAACTATTTGCACATTGCCTTACTCTTTTGTAGATTGGCCACTTTATGCTTGACAATGCTGAGAACAATGCTGTAGCCATGCAAGAGCTGGAGTCTTGGCTCACCAAACGTGAGACAGCCATCAGGTTCAACTTTGATCACCTTAAACACCGTGTCCGGTGTTACACACACATCATTAAGATCTGCTCATCTCACATTATTTCATCCATGACTTCTGTTTCTGAATGATATCTCTCTGATCTTAAAGTTCCTGTTGATACAGTCTGCATGTTTCGCGCTGATGATGACAACAATGACAACAATGACAATGACAATGATAACAACAACAACAATGACAACAATGACAACAATGACAACGACAATGACAATGACATTGATGGTGGTGAAGATATTGCCGAGTTGCAACTGGATGGTTGCTATGATGCCCATGACGATTCTGACCTCGAAGAATGGTTTACAGGTATCAAATGTGATCCCCTCAAGCATGCTCACAGAGTCATCTGTCTATTATGCTCTTCAGACCAATGCAAGGAATGCTTTCATGAGTTCATCTGAGCTGGAAACAAACGAAAGTGGTTCACTGCCATGGATGAGAATGGCAAACGTATTACGATCCAAGTTCCTAAGGCACAACTTCTGAGGGATGTGAAGACAAGGTGGGATTCAGTTTATATGATGCTGGAATGCCTCTAAGTCAGAGCTCTCCAGCCAGTAAGTTTGTCTCAGCAACTGGACAGTACCACAGTGGAGACTAAATGAAAACTTTACAGGCTATCGATCAGTTTTTTGACACCAATTTGCATGACTTCCCTCATTGGAAACTGTCAGAAGGTGATTGGTATATCCTTGAAGGGTTAGAATTGGTCTTGAGTGTGAGTCATTGACTTAACCCATAGACAGGTGCTCACGCAATGACAGCATCACCAAAACATTTCTATCTAGGCATTATAATGCATTGCAATAACTTGTCCACATTGTTATAGAATTAAATATCTTTTCATTCAGTCTCTATCCTGAAAATTTTCTAGCATCTATGTGTTGTTATCTTAACTAGGCATTGTAATACATTGATCCTCAATCTTTAAATTTTTACAGCTTCTATACCTAGTACTGATAACTTTTTATTACAATACCTTGTACAGGTGCATTAAATATTAAAATTTTATAATTATTTTTATTTAAGCTAACTTAATATCACACATTTCTGCTATATATGTTATCACTTATTTTACGACTTAAATTTCTACTAAGGATTTCACACTGTAAGGCACTAACAATTATTGTACAAGAACAGGGTTTGAACTCTCAACCACTGTATGCTCATGTGAGCACTTAACGTGAGTTTACCATTGCACCACCAGGTCATCATTCTAATATTTCAATTATGTTCTATATAACTATCATGGCTGGAGTGCTTAGCCTTGTGTGAGCGACTAAGTTGTGCAAGGCGATCGCACTCAAAAGGACCGGATTACTGTATATCCGAGTCCTTGCTTGTCATGTATCTGGATGTCGTCTGGGCCCTACCATACACACACAAGCGTCAACACATTCACGTTTTGGCTTGCACATGTAATTTCAGGCATGTGGGGAGACCATTGTCGTTAAGGCAAGACAGATGTTGAGTGTGAGGGAGCAAGGATGATTTGGCAGGTTTGCCGTGCCAGGTGCGTCCCACTTCCTTCCATCCCTCCACTCACTGAAGCCATTTATTTTGTGTTGCCTATCATGGTGCAGCTTCCCTGCATGATCCTTCTTACAGTCACACTCACCCTAACTACTTCCATCCCTCACCTGGGGATGCCACAAAGTCAAGTGCATTAGACACAGGCTGGTACAATGTTGCCCGACTTCTCAGCATCTCAGACTTCTCAATGGAACCCTTTCCCCTCTCCTGTGACAGAGTACCAAGGTACAAGAGCCTTACGACACTGGACTCAAAAACCCAGAGAAATCAACAAGGACTTGACCTTCGTATCCTTTGCTCGACATCCGGTGCCATCAAGTCGACCAACGTGCCTACATGAACCCCCTAGGCGCTGATATCTATGCAAGGATTGTGGCAAAGGATATGTACAGCCGCAAGGCCTGCACCGACATCGACGCAAGATCCATGAACGTGAGCTGTGTATCTATTACCTTGCTTTCAAATGGGGTCACCGTTACATGCTAAGAAAACATCTCGAAGAGAGGCATCCTAATCTCAAAACCAATGCGGCACTGGAAGAGGCCATGGGAATCCGTCGTGCAGCCATCACCTCAAGGTGCCCAACCTATTTCACCTTCCAGCGCTGATTACCACTGATGGTTGGCTCCACATGGTCGGCTCTGCCACCAATGGCCATGCATCCCAAATGTCTCCCACCAAGCACTTCTTCTCACCCTCCCTGTTGACATGTCAATTACATCAGTGGCCAGCAAGCAAACTTCCGCAAGTAGTAGTTCACCACCCAACTTGACCTTGACGACACTGTCAGCATCTCCAAAATCCCGGTCTCCCATGCCTCCACTCCAAGTGTGGTGGTGGCTACAGCTTCTCTGAGGACCCTCATCAGTGCCCTCGAACGGTGGTGTCAGGTGTGAACTATGTCCCAGTATCTCATCCCTAAGTCAGCCAGACACTATCTTGGATCAGGAAGTCTACATACAGTGTTCGCACCATTCGCAGGATCTCTCAACGGCATCTGCTCTTTGACGCCAACCTTAGTGATTTTGGGGCAGCTCAGTTTGGCAGCAGCCACGAGCCTTATCCTGCATGGTGAGCCATGCGCATCATCCCACTTTCAAAAATGGAGACTGAAGACATTTTCCTTGACTTCCAGCAGAAAGTTGGCTTTCAAAGAGATTCTGTGCATGTGGAACATGGGGCATTGCACACCCCCACCCCTTCAGCATCTCTTCCCAATGGAATTGTTCTATTTCCATGCACCTCCTTGATAGCCATGCGTCTCGAGTGTCTCCAAACCAAGCTCTTCTCACCCTCCATGCCGACTACATTGGTGGTCAGCATGCAACTACCGCAAGTGATATTTTGCCACCCAACTTGACCTTGACAACGCTGTCAGGTGCCTCTGCTCCAAGCGTGATGGTGGCTGCAGCCACTCTGAGAAATTTCTCACCAGTGCCATCGAATGCTAGCATCAGGCGATGAATAACATGCCCCAGTATGACCAGATGCGTCAGATACCCATTTATCTCCTTTGCTGGGGAGAGGCTGCTTAAGCTTGATTCATCCCCAAGTGCCTCTGCTTCATCTTCAAATGTGCTAATGACTATTATCGCTCTCCCAAGTGCCAGAGCCACATCAACCCTGTACCTGAAGGCCTTTATCTTCATGCCATCATCAAGCCTCTTTACCGCTTCATTCGTGATCAAGGCTACGAGTCTGTCGATGGCAAGTTTGTATGGTAAGAATGTGACCACCATCGCATCATTGGTTATGATGACATAAACCAGCTGTTTTGGTATCGGGAGGGCATTGCCTATATCGTCCTCATGGACAAGGTGCTGCTTTCTCTTCTTCATCTGCCTATGCCAGTCCATATTGATTTGCCCTTGTTCAGACTCACCTTGTGGACATTCCTCCTGTGCAACACTTCATGCTTTTCGACCACATTGATTGGAATCATGCCTTTTTCAAGATGTATTACGAGAAGCGCTCTTTCAGTCACCTGCTTGTCAACTTTAATCGCATCTGGGTCCTTCACATCTCCATATTTTGGTTCTATACTGCGTATAATGCTCTGACTATCTATCAGCCAAAGCAAGGCCATTCAAAGGCTTTAACATGGTCGGCAACGGCGCTTGGAGGCACCGTCACAACTGTCATCATGATTTTTGCGACGCTTGCAGAACTTTTGTACATCCCTATGACCTGGAATAATACATCCCACCTTGCTCGCCATTTGCTTTTTCTCCTTGTCACTCTCACCCTAATGGCTGGGCCTACCATTTACATCGTGCAGAGAATCAACAGGGTGGTGGTGGATCCCTCCCTCTCATCCTCAGCATCGCTCAATTCTTCATTTCCGTTGCTGCAACCCTCCTGATTGGTATCATGCCCTCCAGTCAGATGTTTGTTGATTGTGTTGCCAGCAAGTCGTGCAAGTATCTCGCTTCCCAGACCTTCACAGCCAGTTATCCCATTCTGCACTCTCAAGCATGCCTCGGGAGCATCTTTTTATGGTTCCTTGTCTTTGGATGCAAGTTACTGAATCATACTTTTTCCTGATCCTTGTGTTTCGTGACCCCATCCATGCCATGGCTGGAATGAAGATCCAGAATTGTCATGAAAAGCTGCTTGGAAATGCACTTTGCCACAATCATGCCACCTTCACCCTCACTATCATGTTCTTCATGGATCTCGTGCTCTTCTTCCTCGATATGTTCTTATGGTATATCATTTGGAACACTGTATTTTCCATTGCTTGTTCCTTCTTCCTCGGGCTATCAATCCGGATGCCCTGGAGAGACATCTATGCTTGTTTACCGAAGCGCATCTATTCCAAGATTTTGGCTACCTCGGATCTAGAGGTTTGGTACAAGCCCAAGGTTCATCCCATTTCACACCCACCCACATTCGTTCAACCAATCCCTCACAGGTCCTTGTTTCTCAGATATGGAATGCGATCATCATTTCCATGTATCGTGAGCATTTGCTTTCTATCGATCATGTGCAGAAGCTCCTATATCATCAGGTTGATACCCCAGATAGCCATCACAGTCTCCATGCTCCACCTTTCTTCATTGCTCAGACCAACAAGGGTTTCAAGGGCAGTCTCTTCCTGCCTGGTTCTGAGGTGTAACACACTGTAAAATATTGAGAATACAGTAATGATATGATTTTTTGGTAATCTGTGTTTGCATTAAACTAAGATGTATGCAAAGTTTCAACAAGAAAAGATATAGATATAATAGTGCCTTGTCATAATAATTTGGTTATAATAAGGTATTGTAATCTAAAGTTATAAACAACAATACCTTATTAGTATAATTTTATTACCATAAGGTATTGTAATCTAAAGTTATAAGCAACAATACCTTATTAATATAATTTTATTACAACAAG
>QFDW01001862.1:0-11427 GCA_003315895.1 Lactifluus rugatus | reverse complement strand
CCGGTGCGTATTGCGTATGTTGGCCACTTTGCCTTGGTCTTCTATGGCTGTCCCCGGTTCTCTCCTTGACTTGAAGAACTTGTATCGCGACTTCGGTTGAATACTCAGCTCAGAGGTGAGGTCACGCGTGAGTGACTGGCAGACATTGTATATGTACCGCCCGATTGCGCGAAATGATGATGAGCTCGCTAAACGACAATGTGTCGGGGCCTGGTGCTGGATCGGCTATAAAAATCATGCATGCAGGACGGCAGTATTGAGGTCCCAGTATTGGCCTGCCAGATGCCCGGGACTTTTTGATACCAGGGAAGAACTCTGTACGTGAGCATTTGTCATCTTCTTTGAATTCTCGGTGCGTACTTTCACTTTACAGCCATTGCGACCGTTGTCAGTGACGGACGTCTGGATACAGTACCGATCACTGGCAACCTTCTCTTCTCCGCTCGATGATTGCGGGAGCAACAGAACACTCGCCAGAAATAGTACATACAGAATCGCCCGAGTCCATGATATTGGTATCCCGTGAATACCATCACGACGGCATCGTGTATGCACAGCTTTTCTCGGCATCCGCCGACGAGGCAAGCCAGTTCACGAGTCCATCCTGGCTTATACCAGCGCGAACCATGCCGACTTGGGCTCAGAGCCACAGTAATAGAACTTCAGGCGAGTAAAGGGGACAGGCATTGACTCCCGCGCTACAAGCATGTTACCGGCGAACCATGGAATCAATCGCGTACCAACGATCTTCTATATGGGAACGCCGCCATTGCTAGTCGTCCCCTCTTCGTCCATCAATATGCGGCGCCTGATATGTGGTAATTGCAATTGGAAGAAATTCGGCGTGCTTGGTGAAGGGTGAAGGAGGGAAGGAGGGCGCTGCCGAGTAGGTGCCTCAGCGTTAGTGAATGAGTTTGCCAGTTGCACTGCGATTTATGTCACCGAGGCATTCTTCTTGTATGCCGTGCGTGCCACGTATATGTCATACCATCATCTAGCTTTCTAGTGCACAACTTGAACTTCGTTACTTCACTTCCGATACAGCCTTTGTTCGTGGGCTTTGTTTTTGTCGAAATTGACTGGATCTCCGAGTCCCTCCCCGCATATTATTGCGAATCTTTTCTAGGAGGAGTGCAGAAAGCTTAGGGTGGAAGGAGAGCCCGAGCGATGAACGAGACTCATAATAACACAACGTCGGTTCCATCTTCAAAGCACGTTTCTTTGGCTCTTCTCGGTTGTACGTCCAGCATGTCCGCTGCCTCTGGAACTCGCGACTGCCTATCCACCCTCGAAACCTGGGTTCGCATCTTTCGGGGGTACGCAACGCTTCTGGAAGCTCGGCATCATTGAGCAGAGTGACGCCACCTGTGCCCCTGCCTCGTGCTTCGCTTGTTCACGCGTTCACGGCCTGCTTACTGAACTGTATACCTACATTGCATCTCGCCTCAGTTCACACCTCATTAACACTCTCGTATTGTACCGTTCTCGTCGGACCCACAATATCGTCTTGATTTATTCTCTGTAACATCAAGGTACGCGTTGCGCGGGCATTGACGACAGTGAGACAGTCAAGCATTGAAAGACATGGTGCCGTTCAATTCTTGACTATCTCACCTCCGGTTTTCTCTACTTAGCTTCCTACCTGTAATATTCGCAGAGTTCATTGGTAACTCTGCACTCGTACAATACACACTGTGGTCTTGCATTAACCACGCGTAGCTACAAGACTTTCATTCATGGACTTAAAGGGGCGGCACGAAAAAGTGTAGTAGATCCCGAATGTCCCCGAAAACAACGCGCCCTCCCAGGGTATTCGCTTTCGCCTTCGAACTACAGTATTCTGATGCCCTCCATGCCTCCATTACGCTCTCCTTGTTTCCCGTTGTTGTAGTCGCCTTAGTTTTTGCATAGTCTCCCTTACACACTTCTACACTTCCTCCCCCATGGCTTTTCTCTAGAACTCACCGTGTGCGCTATCGCAACGTACATCGGAGTGCTCGAGCACGGTGCGACTTAACTATAATAGATGGGCTTGGGTAATACCGGAGAACTAATGCCAGAGGGAGAGAGATCCAAAATTTCCCGGAGCTCTCTGATGGGCGAGCGTTTTGAACTAAACATGACCCGGCGCTGAAAGGTAGGTTCCGGGCCCAATTCGTGGGCAGGCATGAGCATTTCTGCGGCTGCTGCTTTCGCGAAAGGCTCTTCGGATCTTTGCTGGTGTCTGCGCGCTCTTTACAGTTAATGCGAGGAGAACAGTGAAGATACAAGATACTGGTGGTAGACGGGCAATCTACCGATGGTCGGTTACGCAACCGGGGAGTTCCGATGCTTATATAATCAGAGGAAAGTCCGCCGAATTTTGGCGGTGGCCAGGATAGTCGTACTCGCTGTCGTCGACAAATGCTCAAGGCTACAAGATCTGCGTGTCAGTGGCATATATCCCATAAACAACTTACACGATCTAATGGTTTGCCAGGTTCCGCACGACCTCTGGGCAGAAGAAATTTAGCTACCGTACAGGATACACCTGTTCGGCGATATGGGGGATTGAAGGACCAGGATCGTATCTTCACAAATGCTTATTTGCGTCATGATCACAGTATCAAGGGTGCTTTAGTATGTTATTCGATTCTCTCTCCCAAATCGTTGCCCTCATCTGCCTGTCAGTCCCGTGGTGATTGGCATAGGACAAAAGATATCCTCCTAAAAGGCGACTCATGGATCATCCAAACCATCAAAGATTCTGGTCTTCGCGGACGCGGAGGTGCTGGCTTCCCGAGCGGACTCAAGTGGAGTTTCATGAACAAGCCTGGCTGGGAGAAAGACCCAAGGTCCGTCTAGTTGGCGCCACTCATGTCAACGTAAACCTGACCTCGCGCCCAAGACCTCGTTATCTGGTTGTCAACGCCGATGAAGGGGAGCCAGGGACATGCAAAGATCGTGAAATCTTACGCGGTGACCCTCATAAACTCGTAGAGGGCTGTCTCGTTGCCGGTCGCGCCATGAATGCCACCGCTGCTTACATCTACATCCGTGGCGAGTTCTATCAGGAGGCTTCACACATTCAGCAGGCCATCACGGAGGCATACAAGGCAGGTTTTCTTGGAAAGAACGCATGTGGCTCTGGCTATGCGTTCGACGTCTACGTGCATCGTGGCGCGGGCGCATACATCTGCGGTGAGGAAACGGCGCTTATCGAAAGTTTAGAAGGAAAACAAGGAAAGCCCCGTCTCAAACCCCCGTTTCCCGCGGATGTTGGACTTTTTGGGTGCCCGTCGACAGTTGCGAATGTTGAGACCGTCGCAGTCGCACCAACAATCTGCCGTCGTGGCGCAAGTTGGTTCGCGAGCTTTGGCCGCGAGCGCAACCAGGGCACAAAGCTTTTCTGCATCAGCGGACACGTCAACAATCCGTGCGTTATTGAAGAGGAGATGAGCATTCCATTGAAGGATCTTATTGAGAAACATGCTGGAGGTGTCCGTGGGGGCTGGGATAATTTACTCGGGATCATTCCTGGTGGGAGCTCTGTCCCCGTGCTCCCGAAGCCCAAGTGTGAAGAGGTTTTGTGAGTGAGCAATTTCATCGTTCCCTCACTCGTCTAATCCTACCTGTAGAATGGATTTTGACTCTCTGAAGGATGCTCAGTCCGGTCTTGGCACCGGGGCCGTAATCGTGATGGACAAATCAACTGATATCGTCGCAGCTATTGCTCGGTTCTCCCAAGTATGTCGTATTCTATCCACTACGTGCAGTCCCGATGATATCTGCGCAGTTCTACAAGCACGAGTCATGCGGCCAGTGCACACCATGCAGAGAGGGAACTACATGGATGATGAACATGATGAATCGCTTTGTTGAGGGCCGCGGACACCAACGGGAGATCGACATGCTCCTCGAACTGACGTGAGTGTACCCATCACTCTACTTCCCTTGTGGCTCATCCCACTCTCCACGCCAGTAAACAAGTCGAGGGCCGTACAATCTGTGCTCTCGGAGACGCAGCAGCATGGCCCATCCAGGGTCTGATGCGGCATTTCCGGCCGGAAGTTGAGAGGCGCATTGCGGAATACCGCGCGCGCGAGGGTGATGTGCTGTTTGGTGGACGACTTGCACGCGACGTGGACCCTGCTCTTGCTATTCCCGACAATCTAGGTGGACAACTGCTAGAAGTCGAGGCACCTGCGGCCCAGACGACGCCGTGAAGTCAGTTCCTATTTAAATCAATACACCCTTTTTTTTTGCTTAGAGCAAAGTTTCAAAATATGACATTGCACTTGCGTCTAACTGCACGTGTATGGGAACACTTCCCAATTTTTGGGTCCGCGTCGCCTCGTTTAAGGGCAGTGACCTTGTGATGTAGTGATGGGAGCACGGGGCGCCCTCTCTGTCCGAGAACGTACAGTCAGTATCAGAGTTGGCACTGCCTTCTTCAAGTTTTGTCCACCTTAACGGCGGGGGATGGTGGCTGAATTTTATGTTGCTGGACCCCATGTCCCCGTGTTGATTCGGCATAGCGCAATCAGGCCTTCGTAGGACTGACAGGTTGCCTTAGTCCATTGAATACAGTACCCTGCGCGCGGGAGAGGCGATGGGTACTTTCCTATCCACCGTGTGAAGTCCCCTGGCGGTTGACACCACAACGGCAACTTGAAAGATGTCGATGCTATGGTTGACTTGAACAATGCACCTATCGGGTGCTATTGATCTATCCTTCGTCTCCAGTCTCGGACTATCATGTCATGCCAATTGGCCACTATCTTGTTCTGAGTCATTGTACATGTCTACTGAGTTGGCCGTGAGTTGTCATGCAGTGTACCTAGTGAGTTTAGCACTATCTCCAGCTTTTACGTATCGTGGGTTTTATCTTTGCTGGTGATGGACAGTATATACGTATCAATTGCATTGCACCTCTGAGTCTTTTCTCGTGACTGTGCAGTCATCGTCGCTGGTGACAGACCACAGTCGATGTGTTATTGTTTGCGTCCAGTCATCATGATCCTGTACATGTAGTACCATCGTGGTCATTGTCACAAACTCAGGCTGTAATCAACACAGCTCTGAGAAAATCTACTGCACTGTACTTCCCGCAGCTGTCAACTGGAAAGCAATTATATAATAAAAAGTTTCGAGAAAGAAAACGGCGAAACACGGAGATGTCAAACTGAATGAAGGACTTTTGCCAGCCTGAGTGCCAATGCGAAGATCTCCTCAACTTCCTCCATCCCGGCACACACAAACGTGAGAGGAAGAGAAGCTTCAAAAGAAACACTGGAACTTGAATTTGAAAACTGGTCAGATCTTAAAAAAAATTTTGGGCAAGTTATTTCTGGCATCTACAGACGTGGAGCACCCACCGAGTTGCCGGCATCCTCGAACGGGCGTGGACTCGCAAACGCCGCCTTTTGGTATGCCGTAACGTGCTCTTTCTCTCACAGGCACGTTCCCACTCAACTCGAATTGAACAAAGAACGTGAGAGCAAAAGCCCCCACGCCACATGTCATAATATGTCGTCGAAGTTAGGTGTCGTGTAGTACTTGGCGTTACTGTTGGGCTGGCACATTCGCGTTGCATGGAGAAACGCGCGCGCGTGTATGGATGCACAGCCTGAGAATAATAATAATAGGAATTCGGCTTGCGATCACATTTTGCAGTCCGCAGACCGTAAAGGGTGACCATAACTGCGCCAAGTGAGATAACGTGAGAGTGACGTACACGGCCTTCTCGGATTTGTTCGAACACGAGGCAGGGATGTCCAAAGAAAGACCTTTGACGAAACTTGCAAACCGTTTACGAACCCCCACCCCACCTAATAATAGCAAGTTGTACCCAACGCGCCCCCCTATAACGTTGCGCTCCACGCACCCTATTCGATTAGCTAGTCGAGACGCATCACCCTCTATCCTTCTTCCTCCAGAGAATGTCTATGCCTCTCTCGATGCCGATGCCCACGGCACGCCTAGATAGGCCGTGCTGTGCGCGTGTGAATGGAAGGTGAATGATGGTTGCGAGCGAAGGGGGCCGCAAACCCATAACATTGGTATAGTAGTGGCCCCGTCAATCTCTGCGTCATGCCGCTTTCCAAGTTCGACACCGTATTCCCCCTCGGGAGTACCATATTCCGTGTGTCATTGCTCGATCTGTGTTGCTCGCACCCACGCCGCGCGCTAGTCTTCCCTGTCTCTCTCAGTAGTGCTTGGAGTCATCTCTTTGGGAGTCTCACACAACGACCTCGTAAAAGACTTCCAAGGAAATGCAAAAGAAAAACAGAAAAGAACAAAACATTCTGACTGATTTGGATAGGGGGTTCCAGGGGCGTGAGCTATTTCTCCGGGGTTTTGGTACGGGCGGGAGGAGTTGCCTCGAGGCAAGGGGACTGAAATCGTAAAGCCTGGGTCGACAGGGGAGCGTGGCGCGATCTGCTGATCAAGCATAGCGCCTGCGGGAAAGAAACAACGTTATCGCAGGGCACAGGTACAGATGGGGACGCATAAATGGTGGGGAATTCTGTCCCATGGGTCACATTCTCCTCGAACTTATATTTTTCATTCCTTGCGAGTCGGACGACATGAGTTTGAGACGTACTTTGCTCGGCCTATCGGTGCTGTCCCTTGGAATGGTCTGCGCAGGCCACGGTGATCACAATGAGGACCAGATGCCATTGGAATACGTCCGCTTTCCATATCAGGCAACGTATCCGGGGGATAACTCTGGTCAGTATGCTCTCACGACGCCCTCAGAAATGCCTTACGATGTGATTCTCCCAGTCACTGCCGATGCAATCTTCTCCGGGATAACGACATTTGCCAGGTTGCCTTGGGTCAAATGTTTGACAAAAGACAGGGATGAACCATTCGACATCGCGTTCATCGGCGCCCCCTTCGTAAGTCATGCACAACTAGCCTTTTCCCACACGCGCGTACTCAGCAAGGTACCTCTGTCCATAGGACACCAGCACATCGTACAGGCCCGGAGCGCGCTTTGGGCCCTCCGGGATACGCGCGGGATCGCGCCGCCTGACGCTGTATGGGGGCTACAACGTCCCACTGCAGGTGAACCCGTTCCTCTCCGGACACAAGATCGTCGATTGCGGTGATATTCCAGTGACGCCCTACGACAACACGTTCGCAATCCAGCAAATCGAGGAAGGGCACCGGGAGCTGCTGCACCGCACGCCGTACTCGGCGCTGCCGAACGACTCGCTGACGGGGGAGCCACTCGTTCCGATTTCGCTGGATGGGAAGCATCACCCACGCGTGATTACGCTCGGCGGGGACCATACGATCGTGTTGCCGCTCTTGCGCTCGATTCACAGCGCGTACGGTGCAATCTCGGTTATCCACTTTGACTCGCACATGGACACGTGGAAGCCGAGCGTGTTTGGAGGCGCGCCAAGTGAGCGCGCGGCAATCAATCATGGCACGTACTTTTACTGGGCGAGCCGCGAGGGTCTCATCGCCAACGGAAGCTCCATTGCAAGTATCCATTTCCTCATCATTCTATCCATTTCCCTCGGAGCCTGTGTGCGAACTGTTGTGATCCTAGTGACAAATGGTTTTTTTTTTAATAGCACGGCGCAATTCGCACGACACTTTCTGGCCCAGCGGACTATGCGAACGACGACGAGTCGGGCTTCCAGCGCATTGAAGCCCGCGAGATTGACACAATTGGTAGGTGGACAGCCAAAGAAGAGATCAGGAGGTTAAAATTCTGATCCGGCAGGTACAAGCGGGATCATCGAGAAGATCCGCAAGACGGTAGGCGACAGACCGGCCTATCTCTCGATCGACGTGCGTTGTTATTGAGGAGATGATGCTGAGTCAGCGATTCTCACGAAGAAAAAACACAGATCGACTCGATCGACCCAGCGTTCGCACCTGCCACAGGCACGCCCGAGACTGGCGGATGGTCTACGCGGGAGATGCGCACCATTTTGCGAGGGTTGGATGGCCTGCACATCGTATCGGCGGATATCGTTGAGGTTGCCCCTGCTTATGACACGAACGCGGAATTGACCACTATGGCCGCTGCTGATGTGAGTGTGCTTGTTTTTGATTGATGGCGCCTGTGAAGAGCTCGGGAGCCGGTTGCGCCCTCTCGTTAACGATCCGATATCGCGTGATGGATGATATTGACGTTTACCTTTTTTTTTGTGGGGATAGGTACTCTTCGAAGTGCTGAGTGTTATGGTCAAGACACCACTGGGGAAGGTGGCAGAGTAGGATTAAAAAAGAATTAAAGGATGCAGTAGCTACCCGTTATGCAGTGGAAGCGAGAACTTGAAGTAGGCACCAATTTAGTATGAACGATTTCATTTATCCCTTGTAAAGTCAAAGTCAGGTCAGCCCTGTCAAACCAATTATTCTCAAGTTAAAGACAAGCACTCTTCACCCTGACGCTCAACCTACATTTTCCTTTTCCTTTCTTCCCTGTCTCAGGACCAACGTGCGGTTCCAAGTCTTGGCATGCCTATTCGAGTATACACAGCATAGAGTCACCCTATCCTACTCTTTTTTATCCGCGTCCTTGCTCCAAGCTTCTTGCTCTTGTCCACCCCTTCAACTCCCCTTTGACCTGGGTCTTCCCCGCATTCCTCTATAAATACCCTCCCATTTCCTCGTTCACGCTTCTTCACGAATCGGATGTCCCATATTTTCCCGAGAACCTACCCGATCTCACCTTGGAAGGGGAAAGCACGCGCGGTGCATAGCGAAGTGTTGCGGGATGAGGGAACTGGCGGTTCTGCCGGCATCGTTCTCCCTTTGAACATGGTCGGTGGCGGCATGTACGAAGCGTGAGTCTTTTTTTCTCTCTCTCTATTCATCACCCCGAGTTGCGGCCGCATATGCGTTGTTCTGTCTGTCCGAACGAATCGACATCCATCCAGATGGTCAGTGAGAGAATGCGATTAGCTTCTTTCCTCGGAGATCGGACGAGGTCTCGGACTTTCGCTTCGCGGCCGTTGCTCATCGCTGTCGTCCTGCCGGGAGGTGGCGGCGAGGCTGTGCATGCCTAAACAAGTGCCACTGGGTCGCCATCCTACCTCGGCGCTTCCGTAGCTGTACTGCCCTCATGACTTGGGCGCAATCCATAATCTTCCGCCATCATCTCTGGTTGATTGTTGATATGGTTGCTCACTACTTGGCCTTTGTCGATTCGGCGCCCGTCTCCTTTCTGACTGATGTTATGAATCATTTCTGCCATATGCCTCATTTCTTGTTTCATTGCCTTGCGGCGGGCGTTCCTTCTCCGCATCATTCTTTGTCCTACGTGCTGACATGTATTACGTTCCATGGACCCTAGTGTCTATACCGTTGCTGTGCAAGTAGGAAGTGGCAAGCAAAACATGTCCCTTCAAGTCGACACGGGATCTTCCGACCTTGTAGGCTCTCGTCACATCAAAGGCCCCCTTATATCCCACTGACGGCCTTTAGTGGATCGCCTCAACGTCTTGCGCCACTACGGCATGCTCCAGCGCTAAAGGGCGTCTGTATGACCCTTCAGTTTCCGGTGTCGCGACAGGATATCAGTTCACCATCAATTACCTCGCCGGTAACGTGAGTGGCCCTATTTACTGGGATTACCTGCAAGTTGGAGGGTACAGCCTCGGTAATCAGGCTCTCGGTGAGCACAACTAATCCCTCACCCTCCTGTCTTTTGTTGACACATCCATTCCCGTCACAGCTGCTGCGACAAACGTTGTCTCGGAGCCGCTTGAGCACGAATTCGACGGTATCCTTGGTCTTGCTCTTCCCCTAAACTCCGTCATTGGAAATTCTATCACCACCGCAGATGGAAATGGCCGCGACGGTGCTCCATTTTCCTCAAATCTCTTTGGCATCGCACCTGCCGGATTGGCACCCACATATCGTTTCTTCTCCCTCTCTCTTTCGCGACCTGGATCGAACACTGTCCCATCGATGCTAGGCATTGGGCGGCATCCCGCAGAGCTGGTACCTGATCCGAGTCTGATCCAGTACACGAAACTTGTAGTACCACGCTTCTGGGAAGTGGAAGTCAGCGCGATCACCGTATACATCAACGGAACGGCGAAGCCGGTCCAGCTTGGTCACTCACGTTCAGGCAATTTGTATCCGACTGCAACCCTCGACTCTGGCGTGCCGTTCATCCTTGCTACATCTGCAGTAGCGAACGGAATATATGGGGCGCTCGGTATTCAACCCTCTAGTGACGGCCAATGTAGGAAACATTGATCACGATGTCTATGATTATGAGTTGACACAATTACAGATTACCTACCCTGCACAACCCCGATAAATATAACTATCACCCTCGATGGTCAACCGGCGATATCCATTCACCCTCTCGATCTCACAACCGAGTCATTGACCGACCCGTCCCCAACTAATTGTGTTGGCCTTATCCAAACCGCTGGTGGCGCCATGGATACCTCATCCGAGGTCCCAGACATGATCCTTGGTGTCGCGTTTCTAAGAAATGTCTACACCGTCATGGCGTACGACGCGCCCAACGCCCAGGGCGTGTTTCCCGCCAACACCGACAATAATCTGATAAACCCTCGCGTGGGCCTTCTAGGTCTAACGAATGCGACGCAAGCGATGCAAGAGTTCAACAACGTGTATTTCCTCGATCTCCCAGGGAATGGTTCCTCCCCCAACTCGACGCAGGGATCATCATCCAGCGGCAAGTTGTCTGTCGGGATCGGCGTGCTCCTCGCTATCGTCGGCCTTATCGTAGCCTCCGCCTTACTCTTCGGCCTGCGGTGGCTCTTCGTGAGGCGCCAGCTACGTCGGGGTGGCCTGTATCCCGGTCGAGCAGATGGCAAGCCTAGCAACGGCTTTGGGACGTACCAGCTCGCGCCTCTCGCGCCACTTTCGAGCATTGACTTGCACGACTCTTCCGGTAGGAGTATGGCAGGCAATAGCGCTCGCACCTTTGTCGGCCAGGATGGGTTCGCACTTGACGAGTTTGGGTTCCTCAGGAAGAAGGCCATGGGCGCGGACGATGACACCGTGCGCGAAGTGTCCTTCCTTAACCTCGACCCTGCAAACCCGGAAGGCTGGCGAGACACCCTAGTTGGCAGCACCGTCGATTTCCCAAAGCCTTCACCACCCCCACAATTAACCGTGTTTGAATTGGACCAGCCCATGTCATCAACGCAGGAGGCGGCGGTTGCAGCGTCGTTAGCAGCAAGGCTTCCACTACACCGACACACTACGAGCGACGTGACCGCAGTCTCGGATGGTCGAAGCGCTGCCGAACCGCTGCTCGCGCACGCTCGGGGAGACTCGAATGGCAGCGCTGGCGGTATCGCGGGCGCTACCTCGGGAGACGCCGACCTGGCCGAATTGGGCGTAGGGCGCGACAGCATGGCGGGCATCGGCACTGCAGCGCGTAGCCCGCGGATCCGCGTGCGACACGGGAGCAACGCCGGAAGCGTTGCA
>QFDW01001860.1:0-10818 GCA_003315895.1 Lactifluus rugatus | reverse complement strand
GGGCAGCGAGATAATGATTCGTTCCACGAGTCTCCGACAACTGGAACTGGAACCTCCTCATGGGGATACTGTACCCTCAGGTTCGGGGGCTGCACAAGTGCGTTCTAGCGAGCTAACGGCAACAAATATCAGCCCATAGCCCAATTTATTCCGCAGCCAACAAGACTGAAATAACTCGCGCGAATTTCGGCGTCGAACTCATCGCCGACTTCCTCTCCAGGCAGGACCATGTCAGTTACCAATTAAGCACTAAAACTCGTTGCGGGGTGCGAGCACTTCCGCCACTGCGCCCATCCCTTAAAAGTATCCCGAAAGTGGAACAAAGGGCAGCGCGGAGCCGGTCGTGCTCTATCAGGAGCAGGAGTGCGATGTGATTGTCAATGAGGACAACTGACTGAAGGGTGGAAGTGGCAGTAAATCAGTTGTAACATATTGGTTCTGATAGGCACACTCGCCGGGAACGATCCTGCCGCGTCCGTACCTGATGTTCCAGAAACCAAGAGCTGCGGATGAGATGGTATGATACAGAACGGTCGCAAACCGCACAGATTCCCAACGGGTGGCTTACGGAGGGAGCTTTGACGTAGCCATAGGCATGTCAAAGTTAAGTGAGACTCAGTCGCGCTTTGGCCGCTCGGCAGCCTCGGCTCGTCCATTTTTGGACCAGCTGATTAACCGAGATGTGGCAATTCACATATTTAGAACATTTTACTTTAATTTTATTTTTAGACTTCTTCAAGGCCTGTTTTTAGACTGGTTAAGACTTGTTTGAGCCTCTGCACCGTCTCCGCCATTGCAAGCATTGTAGCACTGGAGAGTTGCTTACTTTCGGCCATTCAAGTGTATACTTTTGATACCTCCCACCCTCTCCGTACCCGGACTTCTAAGGAAGCAAAGGTAGAAAATGCTCGAGCATCGTGCTCATGTGAAACGGGTACATCCCTGTGGCAGGACTCAGACGGGGATGTCTGTTATAGCACCAATTGTGCTCGCGCTCCAGGTGACTATAACACCGGCGGACTCGGATCGGCTTCCAGGACCACTGTCACCCTTCCACATCTCGTCTGTCTCACAGAAGGTCCTGCGGACGACCTGAACCAAAATATGTTGGCAGGTTCAGCATATAAAGGGTGCTCACTGCCTTTGCACTTCCTTAGCCGATAAACTCTCACCATATTTATCGGGCCTAATACCGGCCTACTTTTTCTCATTCCAAGCACAATCGTCATGCAGAAAGCCGCCCTTAAATTCATTGTCACTCTCGCTGCCCTCTTGGGTGTTCAGGCTGCCCCCGTTGAAGATAATGCGCTCTTGAACCGTCAGATAAATACTCTTCGTACGGGGCACGTCTACGCTTCCCTTGGGGGATCACAAGGACCGTATGTAACCGATACTTTGTGTCAAATCGAGTTGGCCTCCTCACTGTCGATCCCGTCGACAGACCCTAAGCATCACGGTCATGAGGAGACCACACGTGATGTGCCCGTGCAGGACCATAGAGACCGTATGTGACAAGTAGTTTGTGTTAAATTGAGTTGGCTCTCTCATCGTGAATCTCACCGACAGACCCTAAGCATCACGATCACAAGGAGACCACACGGGATGTGCCCGTGCAGGACTACAAGGACGGTACGTGACAAATAGTTTGTGTTGAATCCGGTTGGTTCTCTGATAGTGGAACCAACAGACCATAAGCATCACGGTCACAAGGAGACTGCGCGGGATGTGCCTGTGGAGGACCACAGGACCGTACGTGACCAATACTTCGTGTTAAATCTAGTTAGCTCCCTCAATGTGGATTCCACCTATAGACCATAAGCAGGAGGGTCATCACGGCCGCACTGACACTACTTAAGAACACAAATTACTCATTGCCGGAGTTGGCTTATCTCCATTGCCCTGCTCCAGCTTTGTCAACTGCGGTTCCCACAACACAACCTCATTTCACCTTCCTGCTGTGCTTATTGCTAACCTTTGTATACGTACCCTTTTTCTCAAAGAATCTCACTGCGTCGTGCTGGCGTGGGCCCAATTTCACATTCACCACTTAAATTTTTTGCCATATTCACCATGCCGTAAACCTTTGTCAATATTCGATGGATGTAAGATACTGTGCACGTCTGGACTGTGCTGTATCGAGCAATGTCTATTAAACTTTTGACGTTTTCATCTCCGCATGATCTCATCCCATATGCTCGGGGCAGCCACACGTTGGATCTTGTCATCTTCATCCAGGATCGTAAATTTAAGGCAAATCAATCACATGTTATTAAAGTATGACAATTGGTTTCGGTCATATGGTAAGTACCTAGGTGTAAATAACGTGTAATAGGGACAAATATAAGCATACACCACACGATCGAGGTGGTCGCGAGCTTTGCTGTCCTGGTATGAATGAATAACCAAGTGTCTTCAACAACGTGGATGCGCCGATAGAGCAAGGCTTTAAGTAAGGCCTACAAGTTGAAAGCAAACGCAACATCCACCAGCACCTCCACTGGCAACGCCGCTTTGTTTATCCTTATCCACCTTCCACACCCGAAGCCCCGCACAGGCCGCTGAGCCACTTGCCTCAGACCGCAACCCCTTGGTACAACTGTCAAGGCTCTCGTTTCATACCTGGTGTCTGGGATGTCACGTATTTTATTTTCAATATAGTTTCAATAATCAGTACCCAGGCTTTTCTCCTCGGAGTCTCTCAGTTCTTGTATGGTCTCTAATGAAGCTCTAGCTCCTCTTTGCGTCTCTAAAGTCTTTTACTAGTGATCTACGCTTGCGTTATGAAGTGTTCAGTCCCATTTGTTCCTTCATTCTTGTCTACCTCTTCGCTTGGCTCGACGCTTGTACCCTCTCAGCCCGTCTACGAGCCTGGAGGAGATGTCATATATACCTAAGAGAGGTATGGAATGACTTCCGGCAGATCGACGACTCGGTGATTGTACCTTCATTCTCTATCTAGGCGCCCTCATTTACTACCTGACCTTGAGGAAACAGTGCCATCGTATGACCCCCCATTCTCCGCCGTGGTGAAGGGCGACCCCATACAGAGATGAGCTTCATTTCTCAGACTGGTTGTTGGGACTGCAACGCGTTTTCGTCGCGACCTGCTCGATTTTCCTTGCCCCTTCTGACAAGAAAATCGCACTGTCTTTCCTCGTCCCGGCCCAGAGTCCACCGCAGTGCATTTTTTTGGAAGCAGAGAGTCAACTGGACGCAGAGATCCACCGCAGCTCTTTTTGCTCTTCTCGCGCTGTAGATCTTTGCACGGGGCCTCTCCCAACTTCCACCGATCCGCCATCTTATGGTCAAACAGTCACGTGTTTTTCGCAAACGCATGTAATGGTGGGTCCGGCTGAGCCATGGGTGTGATTTACGTTGTATTTTCGGATTCGTATTTTAGACTTCAAGTTGTTGCATTTAAAGCTTGAGGTAAATTGAGCCTCTGCACTGCCTCCGCTACTTACTAGAGTTTTTCACTTTCAGCAAGTGTATGTTTTCTATCCCACTTCCCGCCCTCTCCGTACCCAGACTTCTAAGGAAAGAAAAGCAGAAAATTTTCCGGCGTCACAAAGTCCAGCGGCGGGACACGGACCGGCATACCTGAAATTATACTGGCCTTTCTCGGGCGCTAGCCGATGATATATTGATGATAGCCGACAGATCTGTTTCTAGCACCGGCCCATGCCCCGCCGTTGTGAACTGCAGGGCAGGTGTCGCTCTCCATGTGATGACCAGTCTGAGTCATTCCTCTGCCTGAGCTGCGGCTGCGAGCTCGGCATCCTCCCATCCTGCCAGCATCTCACGCACATAATTCTGCTATCTGCCTCACTAGGGGCTCCACGAATCAAAATGTTATGTTCGATAAATATACAGTAGGATGGCCGATGGCCTATCTCACTCTCAGACTTTACCCACTAAACTTCCCATCTTACGTTTTCTCATTCAAGGCACATTCGTAATGCAGAGATTCGCCCTTGTAGCTCTCGTCGCTCTCTTGGGTGTTCAAGCTGTCCGACACCCCCCTCCACCGTTGAGGATAATACGCCCTTGGAGCGAGATACAAATGAAGTCCCACGGGATGTGCCCTCTCTTACCTAAATTACCTTCGAGAAGAGAAAGAAGGAATGTACGTTACCTCTCCCAAGGTGGATCCTACCAGTAAGCCCAAAAGACTCATAAGCACCTGAAGGAATCCAGATCTGCTTATATTAGTGATTGAACTAGTCGTTGTACGAGTCGAGTTGCTCTGCTTCATCTCAATCCAGCTCTGCGGGCTGCAGTTTTCACAATACAGCCTTTCTTGGCCCAGTGCTTTGCTTATTACTACCCTTTGAACATGCACCTTTTTCCTTCCACATTCTCGCCTGCATCATTGCTAACTTGGCCCCAATTTCACGCGCACCACTTGCACCCTTTCCCACGTTTATCATGCCCTCAGCCTCGTAGGAATAGGGTAGTTTACACCGGCGAACTGTGATTCCGTTCTCTGTAGTTTGTTTGGACGTTTTGTTGATACTCGGTAAA
The DNA here is from genome assembly GCA_003315895.1 of Lactifluus rugatus. Lineage (NCBI taxonomy): Eukaryota > Fungi > Basidiomycota > Agaricomycetes > Russulales > Russulaceae > Lactifluus > Lactifluus rugatus. Next base: position 6,294 of record QFDW01001860.1, on the reverse strand, counting down.
GATACTGTACCGGTCTGGGCTGTGCCGTATCGAGAGTCCCATGTGCATAAAACTTTAAGTTTTTGTATTTTTGCATTCTTGTCGTCCGTATCTAGGAACCACGGTGGTTTTTGTCATATATGGTAAGTGTTGTAACAAGGACAAATAAACATACTGTACTCAAGTACTCAAGCTACTCAAGTCTTCGTCGCCTTTGGGACGAATAACTCGACATGAGGGGTGGAATGACCTCCGGCAGGGCAACAGCTCCGTGATTGTACCTTCATTCCATAATCTTTGCGCATTCATTTGGCGCTGGCACTCATTTGACCTTGGCGAAAAACTGCCACCGCATGGTCCTCCATTCCCCGACATGACGCGCATGACGGGTGGCCTCATGGCCCTCATGCATACAGAGACGACCTCCATTTTTCAGACTTTTTGGTGACTGCTAGCGCGTTTCCGTCGCAACTTGCTCGATCATCCTTACAAGTCATGGAGGATAAAATGGGCTCCGAACTCGTACTTTGGGACTGTCAAATCTCCCCGCAGATTTCTCTCTCCCTAGCGTATCCCCCACTTCTCCGAGTCGCGTCGCGCGTGTCGTCGCAAGCCATTCTTTTTTTTTTCTGACAAGAAAAACCCACTGTCCTTTCTCGTCCATCCACCACCGCAACACAGCGTCAACCCCGATGCAGAGATTCACCGTCGCTCTTTTTGCTCTTCTCGCTCTCTTCGCGCTTCTCGTCCCCTCGTCATCCGCGAACGATGTCGAGCCGGCGAAGCGTGAGACGAATGCGAGCAGGTTCGCGCGTGGCCTCTCCCCGCTCCCACCGAGTCGCCGTCACACGGCCAAACGCGCAATGCACACAGTCGTCAAGATTCTCGCGTCTTCTGAATCTAAAAACACTCGCCGAGGCCGCATACAAGTCCGTGATGCTCACAGCGGATATTCGTACGGCTACCTCGAGAATGCCGAGTATGGCCCGTAGGTGTTCCTGTTGACGGTCTACTATGCAAGGGTACTGGTTTGACACTTTTTTGTTCCTCTCGTTCTCTCCTCCCTCAGCCATGGTGTCAACACCGGCTCAGATCCCGATCATGTTTCTGACTTGTGGGTGGATTACTACTACAATGAATATTACTTCTATTGCGAGGTGAGCGTTCTGCGACTCATTTATCATGGAGAACGGGCATTCAAAATTGTTGTAGAACCCTTACTGGTCCGGAGGGCAATACCTCGGTGGCGTTATGAGCAAAGAGAGTTTGGGTAAACACTATTATTCGTGAGCTTTTGACATGCACCTCACCCTACAACTGGAAGACTGATCACCTGGCTCGCAGTTATATCCCCCTCACATATGTTTCTCTTGACGATCACCAAGGTATTTCACCTGACAACATTGTCCTTGACAATTTCCTAACGTGAGAATTGCAGATGAGGCCAAGATCTGGAAAGTTGATCAATCCGGAGAAATCACTGGGTATTGGAACAACAAGAACCACAAATCCGTTCCTGTCTGGTACGCTTACAATCCTGATGAGAACATCATTGTCATAGTCGGAGACATTGACGCGTACTTGTATGAGTATCCGGGGTGGTATGAAGTGGTATGTCCTCCGGTCTTCTTTCGTCTGTGATTCGTCTCATCCTGGATTTCAGCGGATGTATCTCACTGACTAGTTTACTCACCCGGCCGCTTCACGGCCGCCTTGCGAGATATACTTGGTTCTCTGTATCCTCGAAAGAATACCCTTATTTAATTCGGACGTTTCATAACCGCGAGATACCACGAGTTTCACTTCTGTTTGTTTTACTACGTTTGGGTGTTGGTATTATATTCCTCTTGGTGGAATCTCTGTCAGAATGATCTCTTTCTGTGCCGATCTTGGAAGACCAACGTTGATCAACGGCACGCGGCAAGTAATTGGTAAGCAACGTGGTCGAAGTGCTGGTGCCCTGGCCGTGGGCCTTCCAGTACTCCCGTATGGTTTATCAATAACCATCGAATCAACCGGTACACTTTGGTGTTATTGTCACGGTGTTGGTACCGCTCTGGTATGCCATCTGCACCAATTGTGCTGCGTATTTGAAAAACAATACTTGAAATGAAAATTTCTATTTAGCGTGGCGGAGCCTCAAGGCCTCAAGGCCTCAAGTTCCGACTCGCCTTGCGTGAACATGTCTCGCAAGCTGTTCCTCTTGGCTAGCTGCTCAGGTTATTGTTGGCTGCCGTTAATTGCCTTTTCCAAAGATCATCGCTTAGGCTTGGGCGCACTTAGATACGGTTGCGGGCGCCATCTATCGTCTCACTCGGCTTATTTCTGGATTAAGGTCTTCTATAACCACCTTACTATGCGTAGCTCGGTTGCGGCGCGATATCGCTTGCTCAGTGTTCTAGGCTTTGGCGATTCAACGAGTAAATTGAATGAGATAACCTCATTGTGTCGTGAAGGCGACATGGCATTTTTAAGCTCGTGGGAATGGCACACTAGACAGCTTCTACCTTGTACCGAAAAGGCCTTTGACTGATGACGTTGAGTTGAGGAAGTCTCCGAACCGCCCTTCCTGATTCTGGTGAAACGATTTCGCAGCTTCGGCGGCGGAGAGGTGAAAATTCCATGAGTATTTGCTCTATCATACGCGGTGCGAGCTTCGCATTCTCTGAAACATAAATACGCGAGGGCAGTTTATCATCCCAGAGCATAGAAACGTAGCGTTCCAACGACACCTCGATGGACGCACAACCTAACGTGCTCTCTACTCTGCTAGTTGTCGTCATTGTTTTCTTGGCCTTTGCGCACATTCGTTGCCGCAATTCGTTCCTAAGTCGATTTCAAGGACCCAAGTCACCTTCGTTCTGGATAGGTAAGCACCAGGTCGGGAAAAAATTGCTCCCTTTCTTCTTGGGGTACTCAGGGTTAACGACGTGTGATATAGGAAACGAGGGTGACATCCGCTATCAAAATGAGGTGGGAGATTGTGAATTCAAGTGGATGCGTCAATTCGGCAGCGCATGGCGCCGTCGCGGATGTTTGGGCGTGAGCATACTTTTTATTCAAAGACTGGTCTTTTAAACTTCCTGTACTGAACAATCATAGGAGAACCACCTCACTGTAGCTGACCCAAAGGCGCTGCAATACATTCTTCATACGTCCGGATACAACTTTTACAAGCGCAGAGATACGTCAAAGAAAACAGAGATGGTGGCGGGAAAAGGACTGATCTGCACTCACGGTACGGTATTTATGTTTTACAAACTGCTCGCTACTTGCCAGAGACCAATGTGCGGTGTTTCCAGGCAAGGACCATGGCCGTCACAGGAAGATTATGGCTCCTGTTTTCTTCGCTTCTCAATTGAAGATGTTTGTTCCGATGGTTCAAGATGTCGCATCCAAGGTCTTTGTTCTGTTTTGAACCCAATATGCCTATTGGGGGTCACTCTCACTGAGACTCATTTTTTCGATGGTGTTCGGTAGCTTGTTCAAAAGTGGAAAGATGAACTGGTCACACCTGACCTACCGCTCATTAATATAACTGGGTGGATCTCACGGACAACGCTCGATATCATAGGGCAGGGTAATGTCCCTCGGTCTTGGCTTTTCATGTGTTAATATTGATCATGCATCCAGCCGGTTTCGACTTCCAGTTCGGATCGCTTGATAATGCGGAGTCGAAACTGTTAAAGACGTACGAGAACTTGTTGTGAGTGTCTTAATTTGGCAAACGGCGCCTAGTGTGGGTAAACTGTTGTCGCTTCACAAACAAAAAGCATCGACTCTACGCTTTATCCCTCCCGACTCGATCTCGTCTTCAAGTCGACTTGGCGATACGTCCCGGAATGCATCCTCCGATACATGCGGTATCTCCCGACGCGCGAGTACCACCGATTCCGCACGTATCTGGATTATGCACGCGAGTTCTCAGCAGATATCATAGAAACGAGCGCCGCCAAGGGTGACGGAAATGACATGATGAGCGTGTTGCTGCGCTCGAACGCTTCCGAGGACCCCCAAAACAGACTGGGACACCGGGAGATCGTTGACCAGCTCCCGTAAGCTTGGATCAACTCGTCGGATACTTGCCGTGGCTGAGAAAACACCACATTCGTTGTGCAGGTCTCTCCTTCTTGCCGGTCAAGAGACAACGGCTAGCAGTCTGAATTGGTTTTTTTGGGAGATGGCGCGGCACCCTGAGTCCCAGGAATGTATCCGAGAGGAGATCGCTGCGGTGTATCGGCAGTCCGACAACGGAGAATTAACTGTTGCGGACCTGGAAAGCATGACATACACTCAAGCCGCTCTCAAGGTCACTTATTTTTTTCGCTGTCCTTCCTTTCCAACAATCTCTCAAAGGCGTTGGTTGGCTTAGGAATCGATGCGTCTGCACCCCATCATCTGGATGCTCGGAAGAGTAGCAAGTCGCGACGATGTGATTCCGTTAGCGTTCCCAATTACCACCACATCGGGCGAGCAAGTTTCGTCCATCCCTGTGAAGAAAGGGACAATCATCGACATCGCCATACACGCCTATCACCGGTGAGTTGGCTTTACTTCTTCCCCGGCTGTTGTTACGTTTTGGTCGCTGAGTCAAAGGGATCAAGGCTGCCGCAGGTGTGGGGCGAGGATGCCGACGAATGGAACCCTGATCGCTTTTTGAAAGCAGAAAACGCCAAGCAGACCTCGGTCGGCGTTTACGGAAACCTGTGAGTCTACTCGGCAACTGCTACTCCGAAAGGAATTTATGCTTACAGTCCACAGATTAAACTTCTGTAAGTGCCATAAGGTAAAACGAAGAAATTTGTCGAAACTAATCTCGGTTTTCTGTTGCGCCGCGCATCACAGCTGGCGGGCTGCAAGGCTGCATCGGTTGGCGATTCGCGTGAGCAATTATCACGACATCCTTGCTCGCGCAGTGCTCATTCATATCGATTCCTGATGAGAAGTGTCCTGGAAATGCTGGTCATCATTGCGACCGTGCTCAAGCATTTCGAACTTTCGCTCCCTCCAGAGAGTGGAATGGGAGCGCAGGTACGTCGCAAGCCGAGCGTGATTATGATGCCTATGGTGGAAGGGCGGTTTGGAGCTTGGATGGGCCTCATCATCAAGCCTCTGGACTGACGAGCCTCAGACGTCTCACGAACGATCTGGGTTCAAAATTCGACCACCCTTCGAATCGCAGCTGTGTCTTCATCTTTGGAGGTGTCTGTCCTCGGCACGTCGTGTCACGAGAGTGAATGTTCGCTCTAAAATGCAAAGGTTTTCGTTTTCCATTCGGCGTCCTATGACTCCTATCTGTTATCGGGTTAGTCCCCTTTGGCGAAATCGTCGTCGTCGTGATCCTGTGATGCGGGCGAACAGGACAACCGACGCACAGCGCGTCTGCGCATGCTGCGCTCCGTCGTCAAGCTAAGTCAGCAATAGAGACGTCAACGCGTCAACCCCAGGGCTCGGCACAACTACTGGCAGATCTGCACAGAAACGTGTTTTGTCGCAGGAACCCGCAGCGCAACTCTCCACGTTCCCGACCGTTTGCCGTCATATTATCTAATGTAAAACGTCATTCGCGCAACGGCAATTATTCCCTCGCTTGCGAGATGGTATTCAACGAGACAATTGACGGATCAATGCATATCTTACTCCTGTATTGTCGGCCAGAAGATGAAGATTTTGCTTTTTTTTTTTTTTGGGGGGTGTCTTGTCCTGAGACCAAGACGTCTCAAAAGTGATGGAATTTAAGTTACTGTACCGTAACCTTTGATTGATTTTGACGTCAGCAATTCGGTAACCTCTAGTGCGAACATTAACTTTTAGTCTTGCAGACTGTAGCGAGCCGGGCTTTACTTCAGAAGCAAGGAGTGAGAGACTTTTGAGTCGTTAGCTGCCGACGCGGCGTAGCTTACGTGTCACGGTGTCGCCTCCCTCATCTCTTATTATGTAGTTCATGATTCTCCAAAATGCTTCAAGGGGTGGATCTGGAGGTGCTATTAATAAAATATAACAATGACACATGCCGTCGGAAGAGAAAATGAAAAAAAAATCCTGTGCACTGCACTGCCCAGGCCAAACAGAAAAAAGTTCATCCCGGCATGGCACAATAGTGAGGGCCAACCCGGACTCGAAGGCATCGCTTATTACTGGTACAGTACAGTACAGACGACACACATGTACTAATTTATCGCGAAGCGAAGCGAACGTTGGGACGTTGTTCAACTCGAGGCCGTACAGTTCCCCGTAAATAGCGGTCGCCTGCTGCTGCGGTCAGGGCTCCACCGGGTACACTGTAGACCGAATCCGAGACAGAGACAGAGGGAT
>QFDW01001852.1:0-11042 GCA_003315895.1 Lactifluus rugatus | reverse complement strand
TTGGTGAAACATGTCGATGAAGCCTGTGCCCCTGGAGATGATGTCCCGCGTCACCTGGAGCGTACCCATACCGTGACGTGGAGCGGAGGGCATGTTCTACTTGATGCAAGGCCTCGTTCTCTGGCTTAGGTCCGCGGACCTTTGACAGTGATTTCCCGACTTCCATGCATTTCCTTCGTTGACGTATGATCAATCAGGACTTAGATCTTCGTCTTCGTTCCATACCGTGGTACGCAGTGCCATGCGCATGCGCATACGACGGTATAGCCTGAGTCTACGCCTACTAGTACCGTGACCGCCCGGACCAGTGTATACCGATTGCGTTAAAGAATCTCGCCTTTCCTGGGAGATTGAGGCGTTTTTCGCCGCTGGAATCTCTTCTTTTCCGAGTCTGGCCTTCTCAGATCTTCTAGAGTTACACATGGACCCTGGTCTTCGGTGCTAACAGCATAATATCCCTTCGTTCCGGAGGGCGCAATAGTGTCTTGAGTCACGTGGCCAGCATGTTTGGCTCACCAAATTGTCCTGAGGGAGCCTGCGTAATACTACTTGTTAGGATGTTAGGATGGCAGAGTGTCGTTTTATTTATTAGAGACGCTCGAATGCTGGCGGACCTCTTGGGTGAGCACTTCCCCGATCTGACTTCGAAGACAAATTCGAAGATGCTCCGCCGAATCTCTGAATTCCGACTCCGAGGTCATAGCACTGACTCGGACGGTAGCCTGATCATAGCTGAAGATGCATGAGATCAATCTTCTGTGTCAGAAGCGGTCGTGTGCGATTGTGACCTCTTAAAAAACTCGATTTCCGAGGTAAGCTACAGTGATATACTGGTATGGTTTGTCCTTGTGTTTGTCGTGCAGTCGCTTTCAGACTACTAGTAGGGGAACGGTCAATCGAAGCCGTAGCCATAGTACTATAGTGTGCAGATGGGCGACAGGGCGACATTTGTCCAGAAGTGAATTGAAGGTGCAGTACTACACCCTTGCAAGTGGCCACAGCTCGCCATCGATGACGCGATGACGCGCAAGATGAGTTTCAAACCCCCCTTCCAGCCTGTGGACATCCGAGTCCGAGTCCGTCGCGTCAAGTCGTGGTTGTACATGTATGCCCGCTTTCATTTTGAAGTGGTTGAAGCCTGCCTCTCCAAGGGCAGCGTGATCAATCAAGATGAGCCTGCAGACATCACGTAGGCGAGGTAACTAGGTAGAGGCCGTCGATACATTGATTAAACGTAGGAAATGGGTGGTACATGTTTCAACGAAGCACCTCTAATTAGCTGCTTGTTGAAATACTTGTTAAAGGACACAAACCCTGGCATTGGGCGAAGGATTTACGGTGCCTCTAGATAACTCATCCTCATTCGCGTTGGGAATAACATGGAAAGGATTGGACGTAACTGTCTCCAATTCTATTAATAATACAAACGCGATCATATATGTAGAGTGACGACCTCCGATACACGGCGCTGAGACGATCTGCCGAATTTTAGTGTTAACAGGACAAAACGCGGCCACGATTCAGACACAGTCCTCCTCGAAGAATTTTCGTAAACTTGGGGAGGGATGAAATAGGCTGAACACCATTTTCGCGTACGACTTCGAAAGCTTCAGGCTGGAAGGCACCTGAAACTGACATTGTGATAGGTTGGTGTCGGACAGCGTCACCGGCGTGTTCACTGGTGGAAAACATAATATAAGCAAGTGATTTCTGGACTGGCACAGAAAGCATCTTACCGTGCATTCTGTGCGAGGTCACGCTGTAGTTTCAATGGATCTTTGTTACTTTCGAGGCACTGTGCTTGAAAAGCGAGGAGTGAGGATACGTGCAAGTTGTAGACGGTCCGGAATTTCTCGTCTTCCCAGGTAGAGTCTCTGCACGTCCCATCAGACCACTCATCAATGCAGCATTCTACCTACAGACCAAGAGCTTTCGTATTCAGTACTCATAACGTATTAAGCCAGTGAGTGTGATCACCACTGTGAGTATGAGGGCGATAGCTGAGTATGGCATTGGAGAGAAATCCTCATGATGCACGATTCCCACATCATTCTTGTCACGGAACCAAGAAGTATTGATCGCCCTCTGAATGATGGGGTGGCGATATTTATCATTTTCACCATTCTGAACCTATTGAGGTAGAAAGTGTGAGTGTCCTGCGAGTAGAAAAAGACTGCCTGCTGGACTGTGTGACATACTTCATAGACAAATTTCATATCTTTCAATAGCATTTGAGCGCATTTTGTGTTGTGATTTGTGCTAGCATGATCAATCCTGAAGTCGTACATCCATTTTACAAGAGTCGCGATTCTCGATTTCATGCTCGCGCGTAGTATCTGCGCGTTGATGTCCATGTGTGGAAGCTGGCCACGCGTACGTAAGTCCCAGGAGATGCCGATCAGCGGAATCAAGAAAAAGGAACCCACAACGATGGGAGACGATGGATCCACGCTCCCAAGCGTGGCGCTGGTACCTCTGCCCAAGGCCCCCTGTAAAGCTGTAAGAAACCTCCTTACCGGGGCCATATTTCAGATCAAACCTTAACAAACAGGAATGTATCCTCAACAGACTTGCGGAATGCCTGAGCCTGCCGATATTTCGTGAGGCCCTTCGTCGACTCTAACCCTACCTTGATCTCCCTCGCGCTGACTTGTATTGAGCTAGATGAACTGCAAGAAAGCAACACCTACAGTGTGATTTTGTTTCTCACGGCCTCCATGTCGCGAGGTCTGATCATGTTTTCGTGCCCGTGGTCTCTGGCTAATCTGTGGGCTTCATCAAGCGTTTGACTAACCCTCTCCAGGTCGGGTGGCAAGGGGCCACTTAGCAGTCTCAGCAGTTTCCACATCTCGACAGCCCATGCGGTATACCGCGTGTAACTAGGCTTTCGGCTCGACGTAATGATGGACTGCAACTTGAAGCTACTTAGTGATTCGCGAATCCGGGCAAGCTTCGCCAGGACATCCTCAATCAGCGGACGCCTTGCAGGGTTGAAGTGCATCATTTCGTTAACCAGGCCCTCCATGAACTCAAAGCCCTCGTATTTCTGATCATGTATGTGATTAGTAATGCGACGAGCTAGGCTCTGCTAATCTTACCAGGATAAATTCCTGTCGAACGAGATTACCAAGGTAATATATATCCGTAGGAAACGGATTGCATAGTCTTCCATCTCGATGCTCGGGTGCTGACCTGTCACCGCCGCGAAGAGGTTCATCAAACACATTTCGCGAGGTATAGTATCGGGACAAGCCAAAATCGATAAGGTAATACCGTGGAGGCCGTTGCGTCCTGGTGTATCCTTTAGCTCTTCCTTTGAAGTCCGCGCTTCGATCTATCTGCATAGGATGATATCCTTGGGGATACATCTCAGACGGGTCAAACATGATGTTGTTCGCCGTGCAGTCCCTGAAATGGTCTCGAACTGCGCTCCCGGTCTGTAGATATCTATGCGCACCTGTAAGCGATATTTCGTTCGTGCATGAAGCGGAGTCCCTGATCCGCAAAATATCGGGATCAATTTCCATATTGTGTTGAACCAAAAGATGACCTACCTCACAAACCTGAGTGAGGAAGGCCAAAAACTCACTATACTTTTGAAAATGGGGGTTGTTGAAAGGACGTAAAAATGGTAAAACTATCAATTTCTCGCCGGTGTTGGGTAGTTCGATGATGTCGAGCAATGGCACACAGTGGTTACGGGAACTATGGGCAGCCTCTGGGGATGAAAATATGCGAGTGATTAGGAGTTCGTGTAGATCTTCTTCGGGTAAGAGCCGCTTGAGCATGACGCGTTTACCGTCCCGTCGCCTCGTAGCATCTATTGCAGCCCATGACTAATGTAATTTGTCAACGCTGAGCACCAAAAGGACTGAGCTTACTAGGCAAGGCTGTCCATCCTCCACAGTAAAGAAGTTTCGGCCTGTCTGCTTCCAGGACGGCACCCAGTCTGGGTGGTACCGTGGACGAAGCTCATACCCCCGACGCCTGATTTCATAGTAATGATTCCGCCACCACAATTCAGTCGAGAAGAGCGTGCCAATCCCTCTGCTTGCTTGTGCTGCATGACTTGATGAACTTGGGTCAGTCATTCCCTTCAACCGTAACTGAGGAGAAAGTTGGGCACTTGGATAGGCGCAGGACCGGATTGAGTGGGACGAGACAAGGCGGGCCTTAAATGAGCTCAGATCTCAGACCTGGTCTCATTCCCAGCCGTCCCGAAGACGCCGCTCGGGTTGGCGAAAATCGGTAGACGTTCCAGAACTTCCGGAGTTTCGTTTCAGTTCCTCACAATTTAGCGATCGGCAAGCGGGGTCCCACTCAAGACTAGGCCTATCGAGGATTAATTGTGCTGTACATGTAAAATGTCATCATAAAAATCTGGGCCTCAACTTTCCAATTGTGGAGGACTTCCAGCTAAGGATATAGTCTTCGAGCCCCTAGTAGGGAGACTCGTATCTCTCACCCTATAAAAACTTCGATGTTTCAACCTGCTCACGATGCTATCTACATGGCGAGTGTACAGGAAAGGATAGACACAAGTATGTTTTCATCTACTCAACTTGATCCCTTTTCGATCCTTGTAACGGTGTGCAGGCGGCAATACCCCCGTCCCCCAATCAGCACAAAATCAAACATCTCAGAGACAAACCAACTTTTCTGATGGATCAGGACCCATTTTCAATATGTATGTCAAAATGGCTGAGGAAGAAGACAAGAAATTGGCCGACCGTTGGCAAAAGGATGCGGACGGCATCCTTATTTTTGTGAGTCCTCACATGCGTTTCCATACCTCGTCGCCACAACCAACCTGGATATTCTAGACCGGTTTATTCTCTGCTGCTGTCGCTGCATTGGTTGCGGTATCGATCCAGGATCTGAGGCCAAGCTCGCAGGATACCTCTGCATTCTATCTCGAGAACATCTTTCAACTTCTCGCCGACCCCAACATATCTCGTGCATTGATCCTTTCCACTAAACTACCGCCATTCTCTCCGCCGAAATACGCAATCTGGGTCAACTCACTCTGGTTCTTGAGCTTGGTTATCAGCCTTACATGCGCTCTGCTTGCGACACTGTTACAACAGTGGGCACGTAGATACCTCACAATCACTCAGCCACCACGGTACAGCCCACACAAGCGAGCGCGGATACGTGCGTTCTTTGCCGATGGAATCGATCAGCTGCATCTCCCATGGGCGGTCGAAGCACTACCCACCATGCTACACCTTTCCCTCTTCCTCTTCTTCTCCGGTCTCCTCGTTTTCTTGTTCAACATTAACCACACCGTCTTCAGTGTTGTGGTTTGGTGGGTAGGACTCTCGGTAGGGCTATACGGATGTATTACGTTGATGCCGATCTTCCGTCACGACAGCCCCTACTATGCGCCCCTGTCTTTGTCTGCCTGGTTCATGTATACTGTCGTCTCATACGGAATCTTCCGTATACTCAAATTCATCACAATTCCGAAACGCTGGGAAAACCTAATCCAAACTTATCGTGAACGGCTCTCCTGGGATATGGTGAAGACAGCCCAAGAAAGTGCTTCGAAATTGTCAGGGGAAATCGACAGTCGTGTTTTGAGCTGGACGTTTGACGCCCTAGACGAAGACCACGAACTAGAACAGTTTTTCGAGGGCATCCCTGGCTTCTGTAACTCTAAGGTGGTCGATGACCCTCAAAGGATCCTCGACACACTGGGGCATTTGAGGTTGGGGAATGCACTCAGTGTGTTCCGCTCCCGTACTTTGTCATCCAGTTTCCTCTCCGAAACAGTTAGAGAAAAGCGGCTCATGGTCTACATGAAGGCCGCCGATTCACTACTCCATCCATTCCTGACATTTACAAACCTTTCCGAGGTTTTCCGTTCGGACAAGGATGGTGTGTTGCGGTCCATTCAAATGGGGCACGTGCTGAGAAGCTGGTGTCATAGTACTGACAGCGAAACTGCCTTACATGCACAAGGGATAGTTGCCGGCGTCATCTCAAAAGTATCAGAACACGATTACCATTGGAAGGCACTCGTTATGGACCATTTAAACATATCGGAAGGTGTCCTCCGGAAATACCTCGTACATAATGACAACGTGTTATTCGCCAACTTGATCCATATCACTCGGCAGTTCATTCGGTTCTATCTCGAGAATGGTTTCGCATCTTCTATGCTGCATCTCATTCAACCAACAATTTCCAAATTCAACATTCGAAATACTCTCCCTGGTCTGCAGCACGATTTCTGTACCTTGTGGAACGAAATCGCTCGAGAGGCGCACAACCGGAATTCTGATTACATTCCTATCGATATTCTCAGACCGATTCGCCATATTTACATCGCTTTACATCAAGGCACAGATGCTGCTCCGACTGCCTTCTCTTCTGTCACCGCAGATCTTGACCCCATTCTCGCACGGTCATCCTCGTACCCACTGTGTAACATCCCGGGTCATCACTCCCACAGCGCCACAGGCGAGATCATTTACCCTCCACCAATCACCTCACCCACTCACCCGCCTCTTGACACCGTTCTGAACACCGTCACTCCTTCCACAGAGCCTGTTGTCTCGTCCTTCCCCTCATTGACCCCAGAACATAGCCACATCCGTTTTGCAGATGGGTTATCGCTGCACGATTTGCCTGATGCTACCCCAAGTGTTGAGTCTTTCCACCGCTTTGCTCCCACCAATGTCGAAAGTAGCCACCAAACTTCGACTTGATGACACAAGGTTCCACTGACACCCCTACCATCTTGTCTACTTCTGACTCAGAATCTGACCCTCGCACTTTGGAAATGTTGACATCCACTCCTCACACATCCTTCGCCCCCTCCCCATGATGTCGCCGATCCGCATAACAACCCTATTCTCGGTGTTATCCCTGACATGCCTGCCATTCCATTACCGTCATCTCCGGCCCCAGTTTCCAGCAACACATTTCTTGCGAACCCACTGTCGTCCTCAGATTCTTCTGCATTCAGAATTGATCAAGTGACTGCTTCTCCTTCAAGTTCACTCCTTCACTCCACCTCAGCAACGGCTATTTCGCTCTCGCCACCCCAGGGGACCTCTGTTACCCACCTGAACACGGCATCAAATGACGGAACATTCGATAATAGCCATAATCCTCGGGTCCTAGACCTCCCGAGCAAGGTAGATGGCCCAGAATGCTCACAACAGTCGGCTCTGTCCATCCCTGACATAACCACAGACGCTTTGCACAATTCCCTTGACGCAGCCTCCTCCTCTCGCGACATTGGTCATCCGGAGTAGAGTATAGTCTTTGCTAATGTTAGATCTAGTCGTAACTCTATTCGGTATAACCCATTTATAGGTTGTTCTATCTTTGAGAGGCCCTTTGTGACCACTGATACTTGGTCGATGTGCTTACAGTATGTAACCGGTAGCAGACTCAAAGTCTTGATCTTTCGTTCCTAGCCTTCTTTCTGCCTTTGCGTAACAGGATATTGAAAAGACGTTTGCCAGTATGTGCGGCAGTGTCGCAGTGTACCAGGTGTGCGTTCGGCGATCTGATGTAACATATGAAGGAGATCTGACAGTAGTATCTACTTGCTCGATATCATGGTGAAGTGGTGTGATGCTATACAAAAGCCAGCGAGGAAAAATGATGCAGCAGTTGACGGTAAAGTGTACGAAGCTGATGGGTGGCCGACCTCCCAACAACTCGAGGAACATGGGAAGCCCGGGCTGCAAAAGAGATAATGCGAGGCTGTGCACGGGCGTTGCACTATCGTGACGCAGCGCGTCCAAGAGGGCGCAGACGTTTCCGCAAGATCCCACAGGCCGAAGAGTGCACAGCCTCATACAATCAGAAAGGAGGGCGATAAGATCTCGTCAACGCACACGAGTCTGCTTTGATGGTCATTTTACCACCCGAAAGTCGTCCTCCACTGGTTCCGGTTCTGAGCTGGGTCATGAAGACCTTGAACCAGGGTGGTGGGAAGGTAGGGGTGATTATTGCCCAAAGTGACTGGAAGTTGAGAAGAGCAAAGGGACCCCACACAGAAGCGACTCGGATAGGATATCGATCACCCTGGCTCTACTTTGAGGGAAGGCGTATGATTGGGTAGTCATGAATGCGTGAAGAAATCTGGACATAGATATTGTGGATTGAGTGATGAGTATTTGATATTAATGCGGAGGTGGGTGAACACGATACTTCTACCAGATGCTAGTGCTCAGCTGAACTTGGCAACGCAATTCAGGTCCAACTAGGCTGATCTGTGCTGCAGAGTGTCCGCGCAACCTTCGGAAAATCGTACCCTCCTGCAAAGTTATGCATCTTATGTATGTCTCGGTGGCAAGGTTTAGATTGACCTGCGAATGCTTAGAACATTTCCGCCAACACATGGTGAGAACGAGTCCGGGAAACCTACCTTTCGCATGAACATTGCATCGAATACAGGGGCTCTCGAAACGCATCCCAATTTCGGTAGTTCGTTGAGGCCCCTTAACATCCGTCCATGACGTAGCCATGGACCTTTCGCGTTGTTCAATCATCCTCTCGTGATGATGATCGCCTACAGTCGAAAAGAGAATGTCGGGTTCCCTTTCAGTGGAGGCAGGACGGTATTGGCCCCCAGAACTCATAACGAAGATCGGTGCACGGACCGCGCAGGACGTGCTAACTTCCAAAGAGGTCAGGAGGATGTTGCCCACCTCGTGCTGGAGGATAGCATAGGGTGGTGGAAATATAGACGCCGGAGGGGTAAGACAGAGACGCGTGGGCACTGTAAGGTCAGCGTTGCCGCTGGCCTCGTACTCTATCATATTCTGCTCTCTCTCGCCTGCCTCGTCTCGTTTCCGCGTCCTCTCCCGTCGTCTTCGGAGCCCCTTTTTCGTCTATTCGTGTGCCACAGTGCCACCTCGGCCACGCTCCCTTTACGCCTCGGGCTCGATTGATTACACTTTGTCCGTACTATATACGCTTCCTTACCACAGACCTCTATGTATATAAGATCCCCAGAGTGAATGGGAAGGGGACATTATTATCGTTAGAAATGAAGAGAATATCGATCCCCCTTTATTGTACCCTCTGAACTCACGCGCGTGCCATCGGGCTCGCACAGCACACGAGAAGAGGGAGCGAGATGGGCCGAAAGGATGGATGTTCGGGCGGTTACGCGGTTACGCCCCGACTTTTAACTACGACAAGTTAATCTACGATCTACTACTGAAGAGGATTAGTTTTCTTTCATGTTTGGTATTTTTCTGGTGTGAAATAATGGAAGACAGGTAACGAGCGAGCTAAGAAAGGTATGGATGGCTGTGAGTACTAGGTATCGGCCGCGGTCGAGGCAGCTTCAGTTGGTGTCGCGTGGTCGCGCTTGGTCCGGTATAGAAGATATCGTACTAACGTACTAGTAGTCCCACTGTGAGCTAAGTGATGTTATGGTGAGATTATGGAGCGCCAGTAGGACGAGATGGGGAACGCGCGTAGGCGAGAAGGGGGCAAAGTCGCTCGAAAAGGATGTCGATTTGGGCACGTATGCCCCGACTTTTATCTACTACAAGTAATCTACGATCTGGGGTTTAAAACTAATGGGTATGGACGGTGTTTTCTGTATGCCAGTCGTATCTATGTAGGTGAAATGTGTAGCCAAGAAAAAGACACTAAAAGTAAGGAAATATTCGTAAGTAAGTATCGGCCGTCTGGGCGTCGTATCGGACAACGCCCCCGATGTCGCTCAGCCTCTGTGCCGTCGCGCTTGATTGGCTAGTAAGTAGGATATGTAGGAGTGGCGTCGAGCTGTCGCCTCAATGCTGGATGATCTGTAAAAGGTAGAAATAAAAGAATAAACTATAGATGGTTAGAAGAGCAATCGATCCTAAGCAAAAGAAGGATATGATTCAGGAGAAGTAAGTAGATCTGTATCGTATGTTGTCTTGGGCCGCATAGGCGGCCCCTGTAACGCGCTCAACTTTCTCCTGCGCTGGTTGCCCGGGCACGCTCCAGGCGTCGCCCGAGCATCTCCTCCGTGCCGGCGGCAGAACTCCACTAGGAAGACACAGACGTATCAAAATAGCACGGGTTGGTACGTAATAGCACAAGTGGAAATCGTTTCTTCACTGACAATACTGTAGGTTCAGTTTTTCCATCAATCCAGCTTTTGACTTTTGTCCTAGTATATGCCATTGATACTGTGCAATGCTCGACTTGTGCACCTCGACACTGTAACTAGAACGTCCAGGAAGTAGGTTTCTCGAGCTCGAAGACGGGTGTATAAAACGCGGTCTAGCTCATATCCTCAGGCTTCGGCTCCTTTACTTGTTGACCTCCGGGTCAGCAACACGCAGGGTCTCGCACAACGACGTGGCATTGAGGACAGTGTAAGCTGGTGCCAGTGCGAATACAGAGAACACCAGAAAGCGTGAGATGGACTCGAAAGAGGTTGGCGAAACGCGTTGGGAGATACATTCGAGTGATGGATGGAGAATGGGACGGTCGCATCCCCGAGTTGATCTGCAGTACGTGTTGTACATCCGCATAACTTAATCAGCTAGATGAGTAATGAAAGGACGAGAAGATAAACCACGAAGTTCAGGCGACGAAACAAAAAGTCCTGGTCCCTAGGCCCACACCATACAGTATATGGTTCAAGTAGGGCTGATCTCCAACCATATAATCAGACGCGCTCCAAAGCGTCGCCCGACTCGGACTTCCAACCCCCTCGAGCCTACCTGCCGAATGCCATAGGGAATGCCGTGTGAGGCTGTATGAGCTACTTTCTGTTGTTCAGCATCGATGGCGGGCATGCGCAAAGCGGTGCATGGTAAGAGAGATTGATTGCGGCGACTCAGAGGGGGCAGCGCACGCGCCACAACTTACTTTGAATAACTCAGTATGAACTTGACAGACTGTGGACTTCGTCAATGCAAAGGATATCAATCAGGAAGCCGGACCCAGGTGAGCTCGGATGTCAAGACGCGGAACATTCGGTTCAAAGTTTGTGCGAGAAGCGGGATGTGTTGGCGGGAGATTGGAAAGACGACTCCCGAGTCGGTCGGATCGTGAACATTCAAGCAGTC
>QFDW01001849.1:0-11889 GCA_003315895.1 Lactifluus rugatus | reverse complement strand
GAAGAGAATATCGATCCCCCTTTATTGTACCCTCTGAACTCACGCGCGTGCCACAGGGCTCGCACAATAAGACGAAGAGAATATGGACGCCGATGGAAGCGGGGGCTACTTTCCTTTCCGCCATTAAACGGGTCCAGCCCCGCCGCAACGCGGGTACCTGCAATCAGCGCAGAACAGTCAAGTACAGGGAAGCACATGGTGCCCGTGCGCGCCTGGGCGGCATGCAGCGCGCGAGTGGCGAGCAGGTGGTTGTGCGCGATGTCGATTACGGGCATTGGCGAGTTGTGTTCTGAGGCAAGACGGCGGATATGCGTGACGTCTTTGATACCGTTGTCGATGGAAAAGCCAACTGTACCGTCAAATTTGTTGTGCAGAAACTTGTCACAGTATACGAGCCAACTATTAAAGAATGTGAGGGAATCGGGGTGACAATGAAGCACGATCGTTCGTCGTGGTCGAAAAAAAAAGGTACTGACCGGGGAGCGGGGACCAGTTCTGTCGTCATATCCCGCGGAGAGAAAGAGTCCTCTCAGTAGACGGAACTTATTTTTCCAGAGTTGAGTTATGGAGCTCCCACCTTTGATGTACTCATAAACGAGCTCTTGCCCGATTCCTGATTTCTCTGCTATCGTGTAAGCTTCTGCAATTATCTCGAGAGAGCCCATTGTCAAGGAGTTACAAATAAGTTTGAAGGTTTGTGCTAGTATTAATAGTTGACCTTCGTCAACTTGAATGCATGTGGACAGTGCCACCAACAGAATCACCTTTCTCGACATTTCCGCCAAGATCCAGGACGCGGCAGCCAATGGCAGGTATGAGGATGTAGGTGACCTCCTTCTTCGAGCGATAATCACCGCTGAGTGTGATTATGAGCGTTGCATTCTTTGCCATGGCGGGTGGGCCAAAGAGTGGTGCAGTTACAAGGTGGCAAAGACGGATGGCCGACACAAGCTCATGAAGTTCGCCTATAAAACGAGAAAGTACGCTGTTAGAGTGGGACCAATTCTGCTTGCTTGTAACATACCTGCTACGCTGGGACATATCTTCATGTCCACGGATCAGTATTATATGTGGGTAGAAGCACCTAAACACTGACTGTACTAGTTTCCACAAATACTTTGTGCTTCGCTGGAGGTTGCGCCTATAATACCCAAGCTTGCTTGGGACGTATGCTCACAAAGTCAGACATACGTATGAGCTCCTCACTGTTAGTGTAGCCGAAATGTCTTTGAACACAGATTTGACAACATCGTCGTTCGAGAGCGAAGAGATAATGATATCACACTTTATCGCAACATCCGCGACGCTCTGCGCGACAGCGACTCTGTGATCACCCAGTTCATTTAAAAGCTTCTCACTCTTCTCCTTAGATCTATTCCAGACAAGAAGCGGGGGCTGATGCTCGAGGTGGATTGCGCGGTAGTTGGCGAGATTTCGGGCCATGAGATAACCCATTGCGCCGAGCCCAATCCACCCGACCTGGATTAGGCTTTCGTGGGCAGGTGTTACAGGATGAGAGTATGGCAAACCATGAACGAAAGGCTGGGCTACTGAACCAGGTTGGGCATGCAGTTCCTGGTCGGCCATCGGGCTGCACTATTTACAATCGGAAGCGACCAGATGACTTGCCACCACGTGAGTTCCACGCGAGTTTACTAAACGGGACGAGTCTCTCGATTACCGTATAATTCCTAACATCCAAACACCTATGGCCTTCCAGCATGCCAGCAACAAGGGCACACTTGTCCAAGGTCAGACAATTTCCGTGAACAAGTATACTGTCCAGGTAGAACGGTATCTTAGCCAAGGTTTGGTTGCCCAATTTCTCTTTTTGCGACCCCAGTAACCATCGTGGATAGGCGGTTTTGCCCATGTCTACCTCGTCAGAACCCCTACACCCTTGTATGGGACAACACACCATGTCCTTAAGCGTATTGCAGTTCCAAATGAGCCAATGCTCACCGAGGTCAAGAAGGAAGTCGACATCATGGTATGTCGCCGGTTATGGCTCGATTAATGCATCTCAAAGCATTTTACAGCGCATTCTGAAAGGCCACCCAAATATCGTCCATCTTATCGATGCAGCCTGGCACAGAACATCAACTGGAATATACGAAGTCTTTATTCTGATGGAATATTGTCCAGGTTCGTTGCATCCTCCTTTTTCCCATACCATCTTACCCCTAGCTAGGCGGCGGGATCATCGACATGATGAATAGACGATTACGCGAGCGCCTCACGGAGGCTGATATTCTCCAGATTTTTGTTGACGTTTGCGAGGCCGTTGCTGCTATGCACAACCTTCGTCCTGCCCTCCTACACCGTGATCTCAAAGTTGAGAATATCCTTCAGACCTCTGACACCGTATATAAGCTATGCGACTTTGGTTCTGCGTCATCGGTGGCAGCTCGACTGCCTGCTAATACTCAAGAGATAAGGGCTCTTGAGGCTGACCTGAATCGTCACACTACTCTTCAGTATCGTGCACCTGAAATGGTCGATCCTTATCTGCGACGCCCGATTGACGAGAAGTCAGATGTTTGGGCTCTTGGTGTCCTCTTGTACAAACTCTGCTACTACACTACTCCGTTCGAGGAACACGGTCCTCTCGCTATCCTGAACGTCCAATACAAAATCCCCCCCTACCCAATCTATTCGGGTCAAATGAATTCACTAATTGGTATGTTAGGTTTCATATTTGGTTTGACATCGGACATGGGAAACTCAACACGCACAGCCTCTATGTTACGTGAACATGGAGCACAGCGTCCGACAGTATTCGAGATCTTGAATACGGTACACCACATGCGTGGTACCAAGTCCAAGTTCAATTATACCGTCCCATCGCGTTCCCAGTTGGTTCGACGTCCACCGGCCGAATCTTCCACTCCGACATCGAGCGCCCTGGACGGTCTTGTCTCCTACCGATCCTCTCTTTCGTCTGTTCCGCAAGTCCAAGCGCCTTCTTCATCAACCAATCCCGTCAAGAACGCGGGCGTTCAGGCACGGGAAAAGGTCCTTGAGGCGATTGCCCCCTTACGACGGGGGCGGCCAGCGCCTGTATCACTTCACCACGCCGTCACGGGTCCTTCGAGCCCAACGAAGGACAAAGCTGAACGAAAAGCACCAGAGCTTGAATTTAATGATGCAGAGGACGAGTCATGGAAGGCGGCGCGCGGTGCTCTTCGTGGACATCGCTCCGGCCTCGCGAGCCCAACTGCATGGCAACCGCCGGCCACGTCCCTCGATGACGCGTGGAATTTTATACGAGGATCCGGCGCAGATGCTAACAAGCTGAAGAAAAGTGACCGTCGTAAGACGCTGCAGGGCTCACTTTCCGGGATGGGTGGGTTTGGAGACTCGTTCGACGTCGGATTCGCGTCATCATCAACCGCTGCTGCAGCTGCCTCAGCACTCGGTACTCCTTGGCCGACACCGCAATCGGGCGTGAAGCCTGCGGCGAATCCTTCGCGTCCTCCGGAGACTGCTAGTCGCTTTCGCGCGCCGAATAAACCGAAGGACGCATTTGAAGGGCTTGGCCTTTCGTCTGACCGAGCACCTGCCCTAACGCTTGGTGAGGTTCAGAAAGCTATGGGCGCGACGGGCGGGGAGTCTTTCTCTACCAATCTGGCCGTTCCTGGAAGAGGAGCATCTTCATATAACTCTGCTTCGACCTCGCCTCGCCCTTCACCGTCGCCGCGGTTGTCCTTGCAAGGCCTGTCACCAGCGCCGCCTGCTTCGACGTCCTGGCGGTCATCACCCGCCCCACAGGGGCAGTCGAGTGCACCTAAGGTCGATATTACTGTGGAACAGCGCTTCCCCGCCCTCGAAGACCTCGACCGTGTATTCCTGTCTCCTAAATCTGGACCATCTCCCCGCACCTCACCTCGGCCTCCGTCACATGGGAAGTCCAGCTCTCTCGGCACGCCGCCAGTCCTTCCCTCTCTGCCTTCCTATGCTGCACTTCCCGATATAAGCGCTCAATGTTCCGGAAGCAAATTTACCCAGGCACTTGGTCGTGATGGGAGCTTTCATTCTGAGCAAGCCACCAGTACCCCATCGCTAGAGTCGCGCGAAGTGCGGACACCCAAGCGTGAATATATGGGATCACATCTTCCAGCGCCATCGCCTTCACGTCTCCCGCGTCTCCCATCACGCGCTCCTCCGCCCAGGCGTCAGTCATCCATTGCCGTGCAACCCCCACCCCCCAGTGAAGCGCTCAAGATTGACGAGCCGCCGTCTCCCGCGCAGATCATGGGTCGCCCTGAGCCTCGGGATTGGCTGACTGGACCAGACGAGGACGAAGCGAGTGGCACAGTCTCAAAACCCGTGCTAAAAAATTCACCGAGCAAACGGTCGTCGGTGATCGTCGAACATGCCCCTCAAATTCCGAGCCCACAGGAAGCTGTTGCCGTTAGCGGAAAGCCATCGTCGTCACCACCATCGCCGTCTCCCGCGCCCACAACCACGCCTTCCTGGATCATGTCAATGAAACAAAGTCACGTAGGCACGGGTGGCGGTCGGCAGCTCCTGCGGCCAAAGCCAGAATTAGCGATGGCAGAGCCGCGTGTATCTGCATCGGCCCCTGCAGATAGCTGGGCTTTGGGACATAAGCGGCGAGACACGACATCGACGATCAGCAGTGACGACGGACCGGAAGAAGCAACTGGCTACGTTCGCCCAGGGCTCACTGGCACGCGCAAGCCTGTGCGGGTTGAGGCGAAGGAAACAGGGGGTGTCAGCGTTGGCGGACGACGGAGGAGTAGATCGGCGGGTCGTCAAGGTTCGGTTTACGAACTAGTCGACCTATGGGGAGGGAAGGAAGGACGTGTCAAGTCTTCTGGGGTGACCGGTGGTCCATCCACAGGGTTGAAACTAACCTCACAAGAGCCGGACGATGTTAGCAGTTCGAGCAAGCCTCTGTTGTTTGCACCTGCAGGCTATTCGCCACGGCCACGTTCTACTTCGCCTCAGCCACAGATCTCGCCATCCATATCCACCGACTCGGCGAAGGGTGATCTATCCTCTTCCACGCGTCGTTCGCCGAGACATCGCAAGCAGTCCACGAACAGCCGTGATGCGGGTCCACCACCCTCTGCGTCGGCCGGGTCTGCAACTGCCCGCGTGCGTCCGCAGTCGATGTTCCTGAGCTCCTCAACTATCGCTGCCGTAAAATTCCCTGTGACCCCTCCGGGTGATGGCAGCAGCACTAGTTTGGACGTGCCTGCACCAGACGCCCAGGTCCAGCGCAGTACGCGGCGCACATCCATCTCGGATATGGTCCAGCGCTACGAGGCGCTGGGCGGGAACCCAGCCGCGAGCCCAGCCAATCGGCTTCCTAGCAGCCCTGCGCAACCTGGAGTGTCCCTCTCCCGGTCTGCGACTGCGCACGTCTCGCCTTCGCGGCGCGGCCATATAGGCGGCGCTGTGGGTTTACCCGGGCTTGCTGATCCGTTGAGAAAGTTACCTACGGGCATTGGGATGTCGGATAGGCCGCGCGCAGAGTATGTGTCTCCCTCACCCGTTGGTCTCCCCGGCCTTGCGGCGGAGAAGAAACTCTCGGTCTCGTATGGCGGCAGTCGCTCGCCGACGAAACTTGATACCACAGGTGGTGGCGGCGGCGGTGGCGGCGGACTCGAGGCTCCTGCGAGACCCGTCCAGAGACGCACGCCGTCCCCTGTGCCGCCTGCTGGGGACGATGACTCCCAGCCGCCATCGCCAGAGAAACCGTATCAAGGCGTGGGGCGTTTGATTGATCAGTGGCAGCGTAAAACGGCAGATGCGGAGTCGCCTCGGAGCCCGTTGTCACGACGCCGAGGCGGCGGAATTGTAGGAACGAGTGCGAGTGCCTCGCCACGACGCGCGGGCGTACTTGCGGGACGTGGAATGCAGGACTAAACGTGCTGCTGTTCGTAGCTTTTGATATAAAGGTTATAAGATACCAGACGATTACCGGGATGCAGATCGGTGTGTATTTATATCGCATGGACCACTCCTCCCGTATTTTTGTTTTCGTTGAGGGCTTACTGATACGTGCACTGACTTATACATGGTGACTAGCAGAGTAGAGAAAGAACGAAGGCAATAAATAGACAAAGGTTTCGTACGTATTGTCACGCAACTTCAAGTTCTAGTCATCACTTTCGCTCCCACTGTCGACCTGAAATAGTTTCTGCTGAGATTCGGACCTCGAATGGGCACTCATTCCCCCAAGCAAAGCACGCGCCGTGTCACGACCGCGGCCGTGTTCCCACTTCCTCCCTTCACCATCACTATCGCATGACGTCCGCGGCGCCTTGATTCGATCTGTTGAGCCGTGCAGGCCCAACTCTACGGCGACGGCATCTGCGCGAGCCAGATTCGAGTTACTTGGATGTATGAAGAGCCCCGCAGGTTTAGGCTTGGAGCGCGAACCCCGTCGCCGGGGCGGGGGGGATAGGGAGAGGCGGTACGCGCTAACGCGGGTTGAGTGAGCCGAGAAAATATAAGCATGATGGGAGTAATATATGTATATACTTTCGGTGATGGGGTCTATGAGCTTCAAGTTGCTCGTAGAGCTCGATGAAGAACTGTCCGGTTGCCAGGGATAGGACCTATGGTTCAAGTGCGTGCGTGCGTGCGTGAGTACATGGTACATCGCAGGGTCGGACAGCCGACATGAGTAAGGGCCGCCTACGATTATGAGGATGAGCCTGAGTGAGGCGGCGCACACACATGCACACGCACGATCAAACTTTTATCAGCACGATAAGATACAGCGGGAACTTTTGAAGAGCGGGCGAAACTCACCAGACTTGGAACGTCATGGACAGGAGCATGTAGAGTCTGAAAAGGATAGAGGGGTGAGTGGCATGATGTAGAGCGCTTAAGAATGATCTCGCACAGTCGCAAGAGCGTTACTAATGCGTAGAGGGATGTTCTCCAGAACGCGCGGCGCACACGCGAACGCAGGATAGAGCGGAAGGGTATCCAATGCCGTGAGAGAGCGAAGGTCAGCGAGCTGTTGAGGGTATTGTGCCTCTGAGTTGAATGCCCTCGTGAATCGGTCGCGAAAAAAGGACTTGTACGCACCGTTCGGTAAGACAGATGGTGGCAGAGAGAGCAGCGGCGCTGATGAACGTGCCGAGGGACGTCAAACGGACACTTGGAAAGAGAATATGCTCCCCGAGAAAACTCGTGTGGAGGTAATCTGCCCATCCTTCCATCTGCATGGTGTATCTGGATGGGTATTAGGGACAAGGGCAGATTAGAGCAAAATTAGAGAAACAAGGTTAAGTCCATCAGTTAAAACGGTCGTCTTTGACGTTCCGGTCCCGGTCACACAATTTGGCGCAAAAGAGATTGCGTCGCGTAACTAAGATACAATTACCGCAATTCGTCTTTTACGTTCTGCGACTCGAGTCCTCGGGCAGGAAACCAATCGTGTCCGATGAGTGTACTACTAGAAGCGCCCGTCTTCCACGTGGCATGGCCACTGGCATGTCCTCCCCGGGCCCATGTGTCATGCCACTTCCAGCTTTCGATTACAAGGTATGTAGAAAGGTTTGGGCAACCTGTCCATAAACGCTCGCTTCACAACTACAGGTGTATGTAGAAGCGAGGTGTGGGTGATTTACGAATAACAAGGTTGGGTGATATAAAAACAGGGAGCTATGAGCCGGGTCCCGTCTCGTAGTCAGGGCAGAGTCATAGATGTCGGGAGTCGGGTTGCTATACAGTCACAACCTCGACAGAGCGACCTAACAACGCGGCGACGTCGAGACAGATGACCGCCAAGGAATTTATTATAATTGTTCACCACTAGGCTGTTTGTTTGTGAATATCGTCCACAACGGTAATCTCCCCACAAGTGCTACGAGAGTGTATAGGTGTAGACGCTATAGGCCTTCGACTCAATGGAAGGGAGAGGGCGAGATGAGAATCGTGAATGGCGAAACCCGTCCAAGCGGCCCATGGACTCCTCGTAAGGTGCTTCTTCCGAAAATCGTAAACGATGACACGGGGGCAAGCGACCTCAGGCGGTGCTAGGATCCGTGCCCTTCGCCTTGTTCTTAATGTACTTCTCATGGGCCTCCTTGGCCTTCATTTCCCGCCATTCACAGTCTTCTCTATATTCGCAAGAGCTGCAACGATGTCAATGTGGCAGCAGATCCGGTGAAAGCAGCGTGGAAAGCTTACAAGCAACGATGGGATTGCTCGACATCTACGCCCCGTGGCAGACGCTCTCCGTGCCACCACTGCAAGATGTCCTGCACATACACATTCATAGCCTCCTCGTCAAAGACAAAGCTCTTCTTTCCGATGGTTCTTAGTGACTCCTGCAGAGGCAGAGTGGGCGTCAACAAGCCCAGTCCCTCAATATTCCACGCTCCTGCAGGTGGTGTCCTCTCCAGAACCCCGGATTGTGTGCTCTTGATCGTATTATTACCACTCCGAGAATACCAAGGGATATCTGGCCTGTCCGAAAGCCCCTCTGTGGGGCGCAACGAAGTGGTGTCCTTCCCATCGTTGACGAGCGTGGTGAGGCTGCCTGCCGCAGGCATCATGTCTAGCAGGCTCTCCGCTTTGGCGCGCTCCACGTCAGGATCTTGTTCCTGTTCCCGCAGACTGGCCGGGATTGCGCGTGCAAGATCACGAGCTTCTTGGCCCGCGACCGCGGAATCATATGACGTACTTGAGCGAGAAGCCCCAAGTGCTGCGCTGCGCTTGGGCTGGTTGAGGTACACGATCTCTAGATCGGGAGATACGCCTCGCACGCGCAATGAGTGCACCGTCGAGAGCCAAAGATCTACAAGATCGTCGAGGCATGCAGGATATCCCAGTATGACTTTTCCGTCCGTCTGACGTGCAAGGCCAACTTGAAGGAGAAATTCGTCCGAGAATTGTGTAGAAGGATCGACCTGAACCTTTTCCCAGAACGTGTTGAATGAGAACGTGGGGGAGAGGAGCGCAGAGAGCAAGTGGCTGTAGAGCATCAGTTGCATACGGGAGGAGAAAGCGTCGTCGTCGGATGGAAGAGTGTTGGATCGCCGCGTTTTCGTATCGAGAAGGTGGAGTTCACGTTCTTTCGGGCGTGGGGGGGACGCCGACTTGCTAGCTTTAGATGACGGCGAATCTGTGGGCTGGGATTGAGACGGTGATGATGCCGACCGCCTTTTAGACTCCCGGGGCGTTTCTGCTCCGAAGGCTGGGGGTCGCTTGCTGTGGGAGTTTGGTTCCTCCTCGAAAAAAACTTCATCCTGGATAATATGGGTAACTATATGACTCAGGGTAAAATTTCGACGTACAATGACGCCAATGATGGCCTTATCTTGCACAATACCGAATACCGGCATCTCACGCTGAGAGAAAGTCAACTACAAGTCTCAATCGCGTTCAGGGGTTCACTCACGCAGCGACCAACTTTCATGAGACAGTCAAGACACCACAACATTTTCATGAAACTGGAATGTATGGGTTAAGCAGTCGGTTACGAGAGAATGGCCAAAGGAGATTATATACCGGGCGGCCCAGAGTTCTTCTTCTGTGCCTTTATCGACTTCGACGAAAGCCTCTTCAGTAATTAATTCGAGCTCCAATTCCTTGTGAATAGACTAGAGTAGTGGGAAAGGCGTGGAGTTTGTTCGTAAGGCAACGCATGAAGACGTGAACGAAAAAAGGCTTACTCGTCCGTGTTCCATAGTCTTCTCATTGTTCTTTGCGACATCCTTCTCTACTGTTATAGCCTTACCCTCTGCAGAGATGAACTTTTCAGGTCTACGGTCGATAGGGAGTGACCGGTCTTGACGAAGTCCATAGTCATATTTAACCTCACACCTTAATTTGGGTTATTCACGAACCAACGATGGCGAATGAAATCCAGAACATACCAAGCAGGCCCAACTAGATCAGACACACTCATTGTTCCACCAAATCTATGCCTTTCGCGCGGGCTGCGCGTGTCTAGCTTATGTGTGTGATGGTCTGTTGCTTCTGAATTGCCCGTTTTGTCTGCGTCCTGCGCCGCGCAGATGACGTCCTCTGTTCGTCTCGTACCCGCAGCGGCCTTGACAACAACACACTCGTTAGCAGCAGGCCCTAACACAACAGCAATCTGGGGACCACCAGATCCGTTTGGGTCAACGCGCCCCTGAGCCAGGCCGGTGACGACCTCTGGGGCATCCACGCTGTCGTTGTGCTCCCGTCGCGCCAGGGAGTCAATATACATGAAGTCGGCAGCAGAGAATTCCGAAAGGTCGTACGTGTCGTACTCATCCCAAGAGTGGTCCATCTACAATGATGGCCGTGCATATGAACTTGATTGCGTGAGCCGGATTCAAAATTGTTTTCGGTCTTTTTTGTTGTTGACGATTCATACCAGCGCGCCGCGGCCGGCCGCTGACGTGGGAATCAAGCACAACTTGTCATTCAATCATAGGCAACAACCCTTTCAGTGAACGGCCAACCTCCTCGTTCCGCGATAGAACCAAATCTGTGCAATGGCTGTGTCCGTCGCCCTGTCGCGCCGTCTATCGTGTCCCTGAATTTCGCATGTTACTAAGACTAAAGCTTCCCTCCTGTCATGGAGCTTATCAGTTCGCCCGACTGCATCGCACCCCAGGCTGATCCTCTAGTGGGCGGCGGTGTCTATCTTACTGTACAGCTATGGGAACCGCAGCCGCGTAATGTCAACACATTCCCATCTCTTGTGTGTTTTACCTGTGCGCCCCACCCTCCACATCTCCGGTTGAAGACTTTCCCGGTGGTCCCTGTGAGAGAATTCTCATCGTGTTTCACTCAGGCCTACCATTGGCGAGCTGTGTCTATTCGGCACCGTTCTCTTTAAAAATACCTACTACCTAATACCCACTCTTTCTGCCCCTTCCACACACCTTTTCTTTATCAAAAAACCACAACCGATGATCATGACGCCCCCGGAAAACACTGAGGGTTACTGTCGTATGGAGTTCACTGCCAATAGCCTACGCAACACCACGGTCTCTATCAAGGACGATACGCTCTATTATGAGATTGTCACCCGCTTCTGGCACCCATACCTTACAAAGATGTTCAAGCGTGACGTGGACACTCACGAGATGATACTTGTCGCCGAGATCGAACGTATGCCAGGCAGGAATGTCCGCGTACGTTTCGGCGACGAGCAGAGCGAGTGGATCAACGAGCAGGATTTCATGGCCTGGGATTTCGAAAAGCGGTGGGCGCCCGGGTCGTTTACGGTTTTTTGTAGTGCCATTCTGATTGGATCACCAGCGGCGGAAGCTTTATGGGGAGTGAAGGTGTGCGATTTAGATGGAAGAGTCATCGACGGCGCCTCCAGGTAGCGCTCCTCGATTTCATGCCACCTGGTAGACGCTGATGCAGAGAACACAGCTCATACGCGAAAATGATGACGCAAAAGTCCCAGTGGCTCAATATCATATCTATCGTCGACACTTCCTTTTCTTCCGCATATCGCGCTATGCCTTCCTTGAAATCAAACCAGATGTGATCACAGAAGACTTGGACAAGTTGATAGGTAGGGGCCCACTCCATCATGCATAATCCTTTGAAATGACTATTGATGTGCTACAGTAAGCTACTTGCTGGTGGAAAGGAGGCGCAGGAAGACCCAAACATTCCGAACCTATCTATGATCTGTCGATCTATCTATCCTTCATATTCTTGGATCTACTCTGATAACATAAAGTATGGTTACATTACTGCCGTCCATTGTGCCGGTCCAATATAGATGATTGCTTGAGATATCCACGGCAAGTCCCTCATGATTGGATTGAAGCGTCCTAGTAGGTAGTATGCTGCTGTGTCTGGGTTCGTGGGATCCTTCTGCCGACAGTATGGTTGCCCCTCTTAGGGGCTACTCTTCAGCTTCTCTCTTCCACACTGTCAGGT
>QFDW01001844.1:0-12033 GCA_003315895.1 Lactifluus rugatus | reverse complement strand
TCTCGACGGCTGACAAGCTTCCAGAATCGTGTGAAACTGGTGGGCACGACTTCTTTGCTGCCGCAAGCCCCTAATTGCCCTTGATACAGGTCGAGGCGGCCTTTGAGGAAGTATTGGAGCAAGGTGAGCTAATTATGCTCCTCCCAAATTCTGTCTCTCTGGAATAGTCGCGATGATTTTCGCCGTTCTTGAGAATAGATGAGGATCTGGCGGCGATGTATTTGACGGACAGAAAGAACGACGTCCATCGCCAACTCAGCGATCACGAAGAGCTCGAGCTCCTTTTAGAAACCTTCTCGAAACAAGTCGAGGAGCTAGTGAATGAAGCAGAGAACATCCATGTCTGTGGTAACCTTTTACCTTTAACAGTCCACCCTCTCTCACGCACGTGCTGTACAAAAGGGCAATGTCCAATCGACCCAAGAGATAGTCGAGCTTATTCTAGACTCGAATAGGAACGCATTGCTGGCACTTGATCTGAAGGTGACCAAAGCCACCGCACCACCCCCTTTTTTTCTGAACGTTGTCGTGCTTCATAGGTGTCGATCGGCACCATGGGAATCGGAATGGGGGCTCTGATCGCAGGGTTGTTTGGTATGAACGTGAGTCCTGTTCTCCGCTCTCCCTGTTTGTAGGCTGTCTTACATCTACCTTCTCACGGGTCCTGCCTTCAGCTTACAAGCCATATGGAGGAACATCCGTTCGCCTTCATGGGGATGTCTGTCGCGTCCGCTTTCGTCGCACTTTTCGTCGCATGGGCCGGTCTTCGAAGGTCTGCCTCTTGATTCCAGCCCATCGATATTTTCTTGGCCCACTAATCCGAGCATTTCCAGACTGGCAAAGATACAAAAGGTTGGCCTTTCGGCGTCTGGTGGAAGGAGGAGTGCTGGCGGGCTCCCACTTTCCTTGCGTCAACGACGTCTAGAAAGCCGGCCATGACCTTTGCTTTTCCCTTTAAGTCTACTAATATTTAGACATAGCATCTGTATGACCAAGCATATTTTATAGACCAACTTACAATGCACTGCTACCATATTTCTTAAAGTTTTTCGTTGATCATGACGTTGATAGCAGGATACACATAGAGTTTGCTAGAATCATTGCGCTGTCGCCGGACTCCAAAAAATGAAGCGGCACTTACTGTACAGTGGCTTCTTTCGCCTGTCCGTCCAATAATATAGAGCCACGCCAGGCGAGTCGAGTCATTCGATTCCTATTTGGGGAGCGCCTCTCTGGTGGTGCTGCGGATGCGCTCCGGAGGCTCGGGTGTGAAGCACCTTAAGGGAAAGCTGCTGCCAATGACAGTCTTAAAGGCTTAGTTAGTACTTTGCATTGCGCTACGTCGAGGACTAGAGGGCAGAATAAAAGCAGTGCCAGGTTCAAAAGTCCCTGGGATGCGAGCATAGCACAAAGACAGGATGACTTTTTTTCCCGAGGTGGGGAGGTGGAACGGGGGTCTGAAGAAATGGCCGGACCCGAGTTTCCGCTTCCCGAACGGAACTCGTGTTCCCTGCTTATGGGCGTGCGGGGCACAGATCTTAGCCTCGTGCTGTTCTATTTTTTCTACTCTGTTCGTTTTCGTTTTCGTTTTCTTTTTTTTGAGTTTTAGGATCTATGGGAAGGAGGTAGAGTCGGGACAGTCCAAAGATGAAGATATCAAGGCGAGGATTGTAAAGGAATATCGTTGTCCCCCGCCCCCAAGTTCAAGCTCGTTCAAGTCCCAAGTTCACGTTCACTCGTGACGAGCTTCTTTGTGTATCGAGGCAAGGGCGTGTGCTAGGGTTGATCGAGGTGATTTCTATTGCTTTTCTGATTCTAGGGTACTTGTATGATGTTGGCAGCTCACATACCCAGTCAGTAGTCAGAGAAGTCTGCGCATACGCATGCAAGTTGTTGCCACGGCAAAAGATCGATGGTCGTTGATATGATGGTGATGGTGGTGATGATGATGATGATGATGATGCGCATCCTTACCGCCGCCGCTCCCATCAGCTTTTGGAAAACAAAAAAACAATATTAGGGTAGGGCCTCGGAGGTGGGTTCCAAGAGCGTGTTTCCTTCTCTCCTTCTCTCTTGAGTATCGACGGTCATCTTCTTTCGCTTCTGACAAACCCGATGACCAACTTTTCACAGAACAATCACTAGCTCAGGGCGGTGGATGGATTCTCCCAGGCTATTGTGACAACCAGGTCAGACTAGCCCGGTCGGCCGGCAAAGGGATAACCAAATTTGGTGCCGATGTGGCTGAAACGACAGAGCTTTTTGCGAGCTTTGCTGCTTAGGGTTGATTGCGCTATGCTTACTGTACGCCGACCTGGCCGACTAGGAGCTCCGAACCTGTCGGGTTCCTTTCGACTCTCATCACCATCGTCCCCCTGTTGGTGCTCTCCTCTCCCCCCCTCCTCTTCAAGCTCGTGCTCTTTTTGATTTTCTCTACCTGAAAAGTCCGAGCTTTGGCAAAGCAGGCCGGCTTTGAGTTGCGAACACCATTTTTCTTCGTTCGTTCCCCTATTGTCTTCGATTTTTTGTCTTAATCAAATTGTATCTTCACCAGAACGGGTATTGGAGCACTTGCAGTCGAGATTCATCTGTGCTGCTTCCTTGTAAGTCATCCCCCGCTCTGTAGTCTCGACTTTGGGTCAGGCTCCAGTGAACGGGAGGTCCAAGCGGGTTGGCGGGTTGTGCTGATTCGTATCTACCTTTGCTTCTCTTTTTCCCAAGCAGAAGTTCGCTAGTTCGCCTCAAGTCATACCTGATCGCTTCTTCCGTCATGGCGACCACGTCGGCTACTCAGACGAGCTCCGCGGCCGCCAGCGCTGCGCCGACCTTCATTTTCCAAGCAGTGGGCGAAATGTATACGTGCGGCATGACTGCAGTTCACTGGGGATACGCGGGGCCCGCAGCCCCGCTATCTCTCAACATCTCAAACGTCAACGTCAACCAACAGGCGCCGTTGCCCGTGAGCACCGCCGCTTCGTCGTCTACTGCAGCCATACAAACATTGGCAGCGCGGCTTGCAAAACGACAAAACAATGGCTATGGCGGCTCCTACCTACCTTCAATTAATGTAGTTGTCGCATCTAATCTGGATCCATCTTCGGGTATTTGGACCTGGCCTGGGGTCACTGTCCCACAGGGTTGGTATCAGTTGTTCGCCAACGTCCAGGGTACTATACAGTCCGCTTCGGGCCCATTCTTCGTTATGAACGGCACAAACACAAATTGTATCCCTCAATACGGCGTCAGCACCTCCCCCTCCCCCTCTACCGGCGTCGCTGTTCCTCCGACTGCTCCCCCCTCGACTGATATCCCTACATCGTCAGGCCATTCTCACGCCGGTGCTATCGCAGGGGGGTTAATTGGTGGGATCGCTTTCCTTGCTGCTTTGGTTTCTACCTTGCTCTATTGTCTCTTCCGCCGCCGTGAGCGTCGGTACCCCCGCTCTCGCGTCGACGAAAATGGCAACGTCCGCCGGTGGTCCGCGCTGGCAATCAGGAAATCGCGTCACAATAGCTACGCGAGATCTTCGTTGCAGAAGGCTCATGCCGATTTACCGACTCTTGAGGCGGACCAGACGATGCTCGGATCTGATGAGGAAATTAGCACAGTTGGGCACGAAAAGGCGGCTGCTGGCTATCCCGTGGTCCCACCTTCTGAGGATATCTCCCGTCTTAACCGCGCGTCTACCCAAACAACAGGTAGTAGTAATGGTCGCGTGTCCAACCCAGAGTTGCCGGCACGCCGCCGGTCGCTCAACACAGGTACAAGTACGGGGGAGGCGATTGCGCTGGAGCGTACGAACACTGCTGGTGGTGGTACTCGCCGCAAGCCCGTCCCGCGCTATGAGGACGCAGATGAGACAGGAGCCAAGGCCAAGGCCGGTTCTTCCTCACACACGACGCTGGATGGTGACGCCTACGGTCATAACAACACGGGTAGTAACCACGTGGTTCGACATCAGTCCAGCTTTGGCGCCATGCGTCCGATGCATGTGATGATCCCAGACCCCCCGCCCCCTGTCCATAATTAGCACGGTTGCATCGCCGTACGTGCCGTCCTTTTGAGTCCAGTTCTCATACGGCGCTGATAGCCTGATTTGGTGGTGCATTTAGGCGGTCTGCAGGTCGGGCTGAGGTCAAACCCCCTCCCTCATTCCTACTCTTCGTTTATGTCCGGCTCTACTCAGACTTTATTTGTATCACCACTGCTGAACCTATGTTTACACGTCGTATGGTTTGGCATATCTTATATGAAAAGAGAGAAATTGACACTTACGCTTGGTTCTGACGCTGTATTCGCTGTTGCTTCATTTTTTTTTACTTCCTGGTATCAGTTTGCGCTTACTACTCGTCTTTTAGTATCTACTAGCCATTATCATAGTGACGCCTCAGCTAGTTATGGATACATGTATTTCCACTTGCCCAGTTGCAGGTGGGTCTCACAACTGCAATGATTTACTTCGGGTCTTTACCTGCGCCACGCCGCCACTGACTCATGTCTGACTCAGACTGGATGCGAGGCAATTCCATTGCTGCCGTTTCAGTAGGGCGAATCCATCATATGACTTTTGGACGACAGGGCTGAGCGGCTGAAATTTTTCAACTGCGGGCCCGGGAGTTTTACAGCATCTTGATTGATCTTGATTGGTCACGTTCACTGAAATACTCACAGCGAAAGGTTGCCTTGGCCATCAAAATACTCAGCTGACTGTTCTTCTACTGTAAGTGACAGCGTCATCAGCAAACAGTAAAAAACACGCATAAGCCGTGCGGCTTGCAGGCTCTGTACGCCGTGCGTGCCGCACAGTGCGTGTATGCAAAACATGACCCAAAAACCCATCATTCGGATTTTTTTTTTGGGCGTGCGATGGGATGCGTACGCCACCCTACGCCGTCGCTCGCCTTCGATTGTTGTTAGCACCCACTAGTCTGATCTTGTGACAATACGATTATACACGCCCGCGGTGGACCTGTCGACGTTTGAGAATCTTGCGTCTTGTCTGATAGATTAGACCGGTGATCGACGGCGTTAGTGTATCACCCTTACCCGCTTGTTCAAGTTAAGAGCAGAAACGCCCATAATGCGTGGGGGCGGCGCTAAGCGACAACTGAGTACCCAGTATTAGATTAGCGAACCGGTATTCTAGACTTCATATTTCTTTTCTTTTTATTTTTTTCAGAGGGACTTCTTCACGTGGAACGGCAGAATGTTCGGTATTACGCATCGTATGGGTTCGGACTTTGTGCTAAACGCCATCGTGTTTTGCGCGAGGAGTGTTGGAATGCCCGAGTCCGAGTCGGCCGTGTGTCTGTGGCTCCCGGTGATCATATCGGAGTGCCCGGGGGACTTTTCTGACACCCCTCACGCTGTTGCCGTAAAAGCCCTTTTCTCGAATTCGAGGACTACTGTAGGTAACTGTATGGTAAACTTGCCTTTTGATCTTTAGCTGCTGCGCCCACTATTGAACGAACGGAGACGAGTCTCGATAGACCGGCGCACTCGATATGCCCCCTTTCGGACGAGGACACATACAAACGCGTGGGTATGTGAATGTCAATCCAGTCACCCTTGCCTTGAGGGCATCTGGGCCCTGGCCACAGTGGGTTGTGGGTTTACTAGTACTTGTATGAACGGACCACGCGACCCTGGGCGGCGCCAGCCGGAAACAAAACCCGGACATTGCTTTGAAGTGCAGGTGAGGCAGCGCAGCTCGTTCTTTCTAGACGACTTCGTCTCTGATATCCTTGATATAGTAAGTTACCGTACTATGCTATAGCACCAACAACAACTAAGAGAGACCGATAAATCCCCGTGGGCGAAGCGCGCAAGAAATGACTTATCGGGCAACCGGCGCCTTGAATATCCTACCACTGCTGTATCACAATTCACCGACGATGTTACTAGGTTGACTTGCGCCCTGATTACAAGTAAATGCGTTGCTGACTGTAATTGTGTAACCCCTTCACGGCGCTCCGTGCACTGGCACAAATGTGGCACTACAGTAGGTGTTTGCCGCCCTTGACTGTCGCCACTACCTCCACCACAATCACCCCCCCCATCATGTCTGCTACTGCGCCACCTGGTCAAAGGGACGTTGAAGGCGCTGGTCAAAGTTTGTCACTTTTTGTTGAGCCATTCTTGCGCCCTGCGCGCAGTCTGACTCGGAACTGAATTCAGGAACGTCCGGCGCCTCCTTGCCTGACCTTGACACTAGTGAAGGTGTGTGTGTACATCACCGATTTTGCCCTTTGCGAATGCGCGGCTTATACGTCTCGCACCAGAGACTGGATTCGAGTCTGGCTCTTCCAAGATCTGGAAGTTGTATGAGAGTGAGGCTGACAAGCACGACACGGAGCTCGCTGGCACGTGGAAAAGTCAGACCGACTCCATGTTGATATTTGTACGTCATTTGCCCGCGTAGGCCCAAGCTAGAATCAATTGACGGTTCTCCCCAAAAGACGGGTCTATTTTCCGCAGTCGTTGCGGCTTTCATCATCGAGACATACAAGACCCTTTTGCCAGATAACAGCGGTGCAACGGTAGCACTTCTCTCTCAGCTCGTCGTCGCCCAATCACAACCAAATGCTCCTTCTACCCCATCGGCTGACCTCCCTGCGCAAGCCTCCTTCAAACCCTCAGCGTCTTCCATCCGGATAAACATCCTCATGTTCCTCAGTCTGTTCCTCAGCCTGACGTGCGCGCTTATATCCACCCTCATCCAACAATGGGCACGGGAGTATTTGCAATACTCCCAACTCAGCGCCCCACCCCAAAAACGCGCCCAAGTGCGCGCATATCTCTTCGAAGGCCTGACCAAGTTTCAGATGCGAAGGGTGGTCGAAAGCATTCCAGTCCTTCTACACATATCCGTTTTCTTATTCTTCTTTGCGATCAGCGAGTTTCTTCATACCGTCAACAGAGAGGTGGGCCTTGCCGCGAGATACAGCGTCATTGTGCTTCTCTCGGCGTATCTCATTCTTAGCATCCTCCCCCTCGTCGTCAGCAGCTCCCCTTATCAAACTGCCCTTACCACTCCCCTGCGCCCATGTTTCGTCATCTGTCGGTTTGTCTTGTTCAGGTTACCCAGGTTGGCGATGAAGGGATCCCTTCCTATTTCCTTTCGCTCAGTTATCACTGCCACCCTCCAACACAATCGTTCTCGCGACCTGCTTGCAGACACTGAACGGAGAGCTGCTAGCCTGGACCATCTCGCCCTGCAATGGTTACTCAAAGACGCCGACGAGGACAGCATGCACAAATTCATCACGGGACTTCCAGCACTCATTCACTCTCCCTTCACCGCGGACGCGGCAGCCACCATGGAGGCCCTAGTGACGGATGGGATTTTGGACCGCGTCGGGGAGCATCTGACGTCTTGCATGTCGTCACGCGAGCTCTCGCAAACCGCGAGCATCTCACGTGCCATCGCATGTGTTGACGCACTGGACACAATCTTCTCGGTACTAGATCAGTGGACCGATGCCCCCCAGTACAGAAGAGCGACAAACGTGCTCATCAAATCCTCCGACGCATTTCGCATGAGTCAGGATTCCGCCTTCGCTCTGCGTGCGGCGTGTATCCGGGCTCTCACATTCCGCAAACTCATCGGCGGTTCGCTCTCTACACCAAGCCCAGTCCATTCCTCACGTGTACCTCCACGTTTATCGCCATTAGCACTACGTTTGCAGACGTGGATAAGCGCTGACAGCCGGAGATGGCGCAACCAAGCCGAACTCGACGAGGTAGAGATGCGCGTTGCGTCCGATGGATACGATTCTTGCCGAAACATCGTCCACGATGGACACCTGGTCAATTTTCTGGTCCTGATACGGGACGTCCTTTCGTACGCCGAACGGCCGTCGTTGGATCTCACTGCGGTGTGCGAGACCCTGGAAACCATGGTCGGCGCCTTTAGCACTACCCAGCCTATCCCTTCCGCTTCGGCGTCCTCTCGGTTCGAAGAGATACATTCTGACGTTCGCGATTATCTATATGGTTCGCACGAAGGACTCGACAACGTCTCCGCAGTGCCTGCTGTACCCGGAATAGACACTCCAGACATTCATAGCGTAGGCAGTCGATCCAATTCTCCCACATTGCGGATCCCAAATCAGATATCATCTAGGCGCAACCTCAAAGTCCAGGAAAGATTACCCGCTTACGTCGCTGAACGATACAGCCAAGTGTTGGGCTTCATGGACAAGGTCGTCACGGGACTGCGCCTCGTGACAGTCCTAAGTGCGAGATCTCTCCAGTCTGCCAATCCTACGGAACGGTCCTGCTCTGTTGGGGAGTTGTACCTTCGTCAAGATCAGATTTATGCCAAGGATCCGTTTGGTGCCTTTGACGTCGTCGACGTGTTCTCGTCTGCGCTCCCCGATTTTATCTCGTCTACAAGTCCTGAAAATGCCCGCGACACGATCGAGAAGATACTCGCCGGGGATGGCCTTCTACGAAGTATCAGTGAGCACCTGAAGACTAGCATTAGTCCGCAAGTATCACGGTCGACGCGGCGGCATATGGCCATGACCTGCCTGAAAGTTATGGAAACGATCTTCACACGTTTCGAGGGGTCCTCGACTGTCCGCTGGTACGAAGTCGGGGTCGACGCGATCCTCCGCTCTACCAATGGGATTGTGTCCAATCAGAACATGGCCGGTCGTTCTTCAGCCATCCACGCGTACTGCGTGCTGGGTCTTGCGAATCATGCCATCATCAGTCACTTCCGTGCGCGGGCTGCTCGAGGGCATTTGCTGGCCGTGCATAGTCTTCAGGAGCAGCTATCCATTCTCAAAGTCCATGATTGGTTGCTCCTAGGCGACGAACCTGAGCGTGAGCGACGACAAGCACGGCGTGCAGGCAGTCCGGACACCAACAAAGAAGCGTCTTCGTCGCAATACCTCAAGAGTCTCCTCCTGAGTGGCCCGCTTCAGAACTTCTCGATCATGGCATTTCGTTTGGTGCCGCACCTCAAACACGAGGAAGCCGTCCCAGATATCGCGTGGACGATTCTGCGTAAGCTGATGGAGGTACCGGGCCTCGCGAAGACGACCGACGGCGTCGCATTGAAGTACTTTGAGATGGTCCGGGCCAGCGTGCATTTGGAAGTCGTGGAGAAAGAGGGACGCGAGACCCAGAAGCAGCTCGAGTTGCTCGGGGTGGTGAACACCGTCGCTGAACGACTGGGCCTTCCCGAATTGCCAATGCCAGACCTAGTTATCCCGCCAGGGTCCGACTCGGATTTACCTACCCCACCTCATAGAAATGGATATTCACCTGTCTACATCTGAAGTATTAGTAGTTGGGGAGTACTATTAAGCTTTGTTGATGACACTGGTCGCTTCACATCGAAGTGCCGAGTGAACTATATTGTACGCATGCAAACAATGACTTGGAACACAAAAAAAGACGATACGAAGAAGAGAGTGTGCATGGTGGCTGGCCAGACATTGGGATGAGAGGATGAACAGGAAAGCAGCCATCTGCCTTTCTTACTCTTCAGTCACGGTGATGAGCGCTTCCCAACCTGAACTGGCCACTTGATGACCACTGTGACCCTATCGACTCCCATTGGGTACTTGCCCTGTCTAGTAGGCTCTGCCAGTGCCCAGTAACTTGAAAAATCGATGACATGGATCTTCACGTCGTCAACTGCTTTTACGAAATTTGCAAGTGGCATCCGTGTAGCCAGCATTGTACATGTGTAGGGCCTTCTGGCCCGGTTTTAGCCGGTTTTCTCCGAGTCACAGACGCTAACAAGTGATAGGAAACTTCACCTACTCAACCAGATCTTTGCCCCCGATTGCCAAAATGGCGGATTTAAGACCCTCTACTAGTATTAACGTATCGTCTTTAAACCTGTTTACTGAAGTCTAATCGGGATTCCTCATCTTCCCGGCATTGCTTTGCCTGCTCCTTCTGGCCGCAGCCACGCCCATCATCCGCTGACTGCTTCTTCTCACGCCTCTCTTCCTGTGTCTCGTTTGCTCTGCCCTTTTTGCCTCTCATAGGGCCTTCTTATCTCGGCCTTAATGCAGGAGTCAGACCCTGATTGTAGCGGATGCTGCTGTGTCTGGGTCCGTGGGATCCTCCTGCCAACAGTGTGGTTGCCCCTCTTTCTTAGGGGCTATTCTTCAGCTTCCCTCTCCCACACTGTCAGGTCGGTTCTTCCTTCTCTTCAGGGCTTTCTTTTTTTCTTTCTCTCTTGCTTACATGCTTCCCTTTGCTACCACTCTGTAGTGTCAAGTTTCTTATTTCGTGCACCCTCCCACCCCCCCTTGTGCTCTTTTCCAGCCTATACTTCTAGCTCATGCCTCACTTTTGTTGTAACCACTGTCCTCCTTGTAGCGTCTGTGTCCCGCGCCCCCTTTTTTGGGCCTGCTTATCAATTGTGTTTTTGGGTGCCCTTGCATGGGCGCCCGGTTGCGCTACCCTCGTCTGCACCCCCGGTTTCAGCCGGGTCTTTTGAGGTAGACCGATTAGGCAAGAATAAACTGAGGACACCTCACAAAAGACAAGAATGACATCATTTGGCTATCTTCTTTTCTTTGCTATCTGGGAATCTGGGAGATAGGAGCTGCTGTCAGCGATTTCCGCTCAGGGCTGTTCCATATCCCACATCTTGAAAGGGGTATTCTCATGTCCACGTTGGCAAAGTTAGGCGAGGACAAGGCCAAAATACTTGGTGACTCGGACATTGCTGCCTCAGTGTCATCATATGGTGACATTGAATATATATCGCGTGCTATGAATCAGGTTGGAGAATCCTTCAAGGGTCGAGGAGTAAGGTGTTTGCCAGTGAGGTGCGGCGCATACGAGGAGGGGAGATAGGGGAAGAGGAACTCAGCCACAAGACATCTGGTGATATGACCCCTCAGAGCCAGATGGCATTGACCCTGAAGAACCTGACGATGGTTCGATCCAATAGGGGCAGTCGCCGGCTGGGTATCGGCAATGTGGCGGGTTTCTGCCACCTCCTGACACACCCATTGGCTCTATCCCCCTATATATACCCAACAATCATCGAACAAGCCATGTCCAACGGTATAGACACCCCTCGCGATCATTCTGAGCCTCTGAGACAGACTGGCCCAGCGATGCCGCCTATTGCCAATGGCAGTCACATCAAGCCTGAGTCCGATTCGGCCCACAATCACCGCATTGGTGATCGAGCTTGCTCTTCTTTGCAGCATTCCGAGCAAGGTGCGCTGATGCGCTCACAATATTGGGATATCAAGACGATCTATTTCTTCGTGTCGAAGGGTAAAAGACGTCGTGATTTTAACATCATCATGCAGAATAGCAGCGGGTGCGTTCTCGCTCTTGTAATAATCTCGTGTGTGGTGATGTATAGGATGAGATAGGCCGCCGTGCTCGTTCCTTGCGATATGCAATATTCTCATCCTACGCGGAAAGATAGCACTCCCCCCAGAGCT
The DNA here is from genome assembly GCA_003315895.1 of Lactifluus rugatus. Lineage (NCBI taxonomy): Eukaryota > Fungi > Basidiomycota > Agaricomycetes > Russulales > Russulaceae > Lactifluus > Lactifluus rugatus. Next base: position 598 of record QFDW01001844.1, on the reverse strand, counting down.
CAAAACCGTCTCGTATGAGACCCTCGCGCAGCTTGTCCTGACATACATCACAAAAAGCGACCCGCATGCGCTTGAAGCGCTAAAAAGGTCTTATCCCATCGGGGAGTCGTGTACAGAAACCTCCGGTCGCCATGACTCACGTAGGTTCGTGCTTGCAGGAGGAGTGTCCTTCAACCCCTCTTTAGTCTACCCAAGGTTTTACCCGATAGGTGATGAGCTCAAACTCTTTTCATGCGTGGGAATTTCGCTTGTGCATGGCTGGCTCGTCGATTCTACGAGACCTGAATATCATCACGCCACCTCGCGCCGTGCGGAGGACTATATGACGGCGCAGAATCGGATAGCCGAAGTGAACGATCTCACAGGGGGACGACTCGTAGGAACCAATATAGATCAGGCTGGGACGAACTGGCCAAGTATGAATTTGACGAAGGAAGAGGAAAAGAAGTACAAAGACGGTGAGCACCTCCCTGAACCCTGCGCCTTTTGAACATTGGGCTGATGCGGCGGGCTCAAGTTGTCGAGATCAAGAAGTTCCTGGACCACTCTCCCTCACAGCTCACCGTGACGCCCTACGGCCGGGACTGCCTTATCTCCA
>QFDW01001837.1:0-14756 GCA_003315895.1 Lactifluus rugatus | reverse complement strand
TTGAGGGGGCGCTGGCGTCTACCATCGTCGTAGCCTGGTTGTGAGCCACATCCCGCTTTCACCATTTCCTCAAGCGCGGACGAGGCAGGTCAGTACCTCATCGCCTACAAACAGTCCGAATGTCTGCCGATGCTCATTCGCGAACAAGCAGGCTCCTGCGCTCGGTGCTGACTCGGACGAGCATCCCGTGCCTGAACAAGATAGACGTACAGACTCTGCAGGCTAGCGTCTTTGGCATGCGCTGTTTTCTTCTCTCAATAATAACCAGCGACACAGACATAGTGATGACTGAGTCTGGGATGGGTGGGATGTGACATGTGCAGTGACAGACGAGGGTCGCACAGGTGGACACTGCGCAGCTTGCTGTGCGCCTCCCAGGATTTGGCGCGAAAGGGGTCGCCGCAGATCAGAGACGCTCTCGTTTAGCACCGGAACACGAGTCCGCTCGCTGCCCTGTCCATATCTTCGCAGAGAGGCTTCAGAGTTTACTGCTCCTGTGCCGCTGCCGCACCAGCGCCCAGCAACGCAAGCGAGCGGACTAAAGACGAGCAGCTCAAGGAGGTATGCAGGTATGGGTCATGGAGCTCAATCGCAAATTGTTTTACCCAGACCATGGACTGGTGCAAACCCCAGGGCACGGCCCGGGGCCAGGACCAAGGCCGCGGTGAGTACTTTCAAGCGCGTGCGCGAGGAGAGACCGCCATGGGGTAGTAGAGACGGGCAGCGCTGCGTGACGAAGACCCGCGGTTGGACTTGGACACGAATGTCAATGACAATATGAGCAACGCGCCCGTGCTTCGCGCAGTACTGTGCCCGGGCCTGACACAGACGAGGTACTCTTCATCTGCTGCCCATCGGGATGGATGCCAGGTCATCCGGCCTGCACGCAGTTCTTGATTGGGGATGGATGACAGCCACTGGCTAGTAGCAATCTCCATGTGTATCAGATGACTGAGAATCCGTAACATCATGATATCATGGACTGAATACAGCATGAGCGAACTAATCCATCAGTTGCGTCCACGTATGGGTGGAGCAACCGGATAGGTATTACTTATCATGACGAATTCACCCCTCTCCGGAAGTTTTCATAAACCATGAAGCGCAGCATCAACACTTCTGATATGATGGTGCCATATTTCGTGTAGAATGATGGAACAATATAACCAACTGCCCCAATCTGGCCAGCCTTGTGGATACGAGATCGCCCGGAAATACTAGTACTCACTACTCTAAGGAGCAGTGGCTAGTAACTGAATATATTGAGAGGAGGCGTGAAGCTAGACAGTGTATTAATCCGAACTATACGCTAAATAAATTGCACCAGGACCTCTGAGTGAACTACGCTAACGGAGCAATGGGTCTTAGTCGTCACGATTCCACCCGAACCTGTTGGACTTGCGCCGTTCGCCATCCCAACCAACGCGCGAACCCCGACCGAACGACCAACGCGAGCCACCGCCGGCCCTCTCATCTTCTTCCCGGCGCCGTGCATACGTGACATCGCGATCAGTCCGCTCATTCCGTCCGCGATTCCGCTCGCTGTTGGTATACCTCGTCGCAGGTAGCTTGAGCCCGAAGCTACTGCGCTGTGCTCCACGCTGAAAGCGGGGCGCAGGTGGGCCACCGTCGAGACCGCCCATCCTGGCGAGCAGCGCGTCCGAGACGAACGGCGCCTTAGGTAGGCCACATGCCTCAGTCGTCCAGGCCTGCATGGCTTCGTAGACGCTCTGCCGCTTCACGCGCATGTCGCTCGCCTTGGGAAAGTAGTAGCCAAGCAGGGAGACGAAGACCTCTTCAATTGCCTCTCTATCGACTTGGTCGAGCAGACCGGAGATCTCGGTGTTCAAGTTGGCGAGCGCGGTGCTTGGCTTGTCATTGAAGTAGCGGCCATTGGCGGTAAACTCTCTCGCGTGCGGGTTGACCGCCTTGGCGCCCTTCCAAAACGCCGCAGGGTCGCCCTCGAACTTCTCAGCGAGTGCGCTAGTCTCCTTCAACAATTGGTCATGGGAGAGTTCCCTGATGGGTACGTCGGAGAGTTGATACCGAACAAAGTTCTGTTCGAAGGGAAGGAGGATGAGGTCCGCGTGTCCGCTCTTGCCAGCGCGCCCCGTGCGACCAACACGGTGGACGTATTGTTCCGTCGATACAGGGCTGCCGACCTGGATAACCCGCGTTACGTCAGGATAGTCAATCCCACGAGCCGAGACATCTGATGTAACGAGAATTGCAGCCCCGGAACGATCGCGACGAAATGCATCAGATGACGCCGTGCGTGACGACTGGGCACGTTTTGAGTGGATCTCGTAAATACGAGACTGCACAGGGAGTATCGTTTTGGATAGCGCATGGAGGAGAGACGCAAACAATTGTGTTTGTTTTGTTGTGTTCAAGAAAACTATGATTTTAGAGGTGCCAGGGTTCGCGAGTTGATCATGCACAATGAGACGAAGTAGATGCGGGAGCTGCTCTTTCGCGTCTGGTAAAACGGTAAAGTGTTGTGGGATATGGGCGTGCACCGGAGAGTCATCCTTGGGCACCACGTCAATGAAAGCGTGATCCCTGTGCAGCACCTCGCGTGCAATCTGCCTGACCGCTGGCGAAACAGTAGCGGAAAAGAGAAAAGTTTGGCGAATTGGAACCTTGGGGAAGAATTCAGCAATAGCGTCGATGTCAGGACGGAAGCCCATATTAAGGAGAGTGTCCCCCTCGTCTAGTACAAGCTGAAAAGATTCCGTGTTCAGGTCAGAGGAAGGCGGACGCGACGAACACGAACCTGTGGCGCAGTCCTAAGAACTACTGCAACGCTGTGATCATTCTCCAGAACGTCGCGTATCCGACCGGGTGTGGCGACGACAATGTCGTGACGACCAATCTTGAATTCGCGTAGCTGGCGTCCTTTGCTCGAACCCCCTGTAAACAGGGTGACCTCAAAACCCTTGTGCCAGTGTGTGAGTTTGATCGCCTCGTGTGCGATTTGCGTGGCGAGCTCGCGAGTGGGACTGATCACGACTGTGCCCACTGTCGTACGCGCATACTTTTGTTTAGCATTCTCGACCACGCGGGCGTCCGGTTGGCCACCATTTTTTTCAAGAGCATCAAGGCCTGCTTTCTCGATCGCTTTGATGCGGGCCTCAATAGCAGGAACTAGGAACGCGAGAGTCTTCCCCGTGCCTGTTTTCGCCTTGACAAGGAGGTCGCGCGGTGGACCATGTGGCTCATCCGTACGATACGGTCGCGCCAACTCAGGAAGAAGGGGAAGGACAGCGGCTTGCACCGGAGACATGTGAACGTGGCTAAATGGTTTATCTGTAATTGCTCGCAACGTGTCAGGGCTGACTTTCGTTCGGAGGGTGGAGAATTCTAGTCGAGGAAGAGTATCTGGTGAATCTGGAGCCGTGGTACTTTCAGAAGTACTGTGACCCTCATTCTTTTGAGAGGCAAGGGCATGGTCAAATCTTCGGGATGTATGCGTGGATGAAGGTACAGCTATCCAAGGATTCATGAACTATGGTGTGTTGGCAGAGGCATTGATACTTACCGATACGCCCTATGGATGGAGAAGTGATACTGCGACATGTCGTAGCCAGAAGCTGACAATGGGTAGACCTTGTAGGCCTTGTGAGAATAAAGAGGATGGCCATGCCAGCCCTCGAACCTAATTTCGGTCACTTTTTTACACTTCGGACAAGCCCGGCGTGTCTGACAAATTGTTTCGCACGCTGACCGCAGTCATGAGAGGTACAAAATGCGATTTGCATGAGTACTCTATGTTCTCCATCAATATAAATGCTATTCTATTATTCCTAGCTTGTGATCCCATATATAAAATTTCGCAATTTAAGCTTTGCTAGCGTCAATAACAGGAACGCTTAGACAACACATGCACAAAACTTACTGTATCCCCTGACTTCCCTACTGAGGGCGGGCGCAGATAATTAGATACGTCACTCTATGTGCACATGATCCAGCAAGCATACACCTTACGACAAGTCACACAACGAATGACCCCTTCAGGGTTCGACACCACTATAGTTGGGCTATCTCAACACCAGATGCTACAAACTTGAAGGAGCACTGTGGGCCCCCCCTCGCCACCACGTCTACGTGTAGCTACAGTGACACGTGTGGTCCATGACCGATGCATGATCAGTCAGTCTACAACGAGTACTGCATCGAGAACACCTTCAGGTCCAGCTCTGGTTAAGCGCCAGTAGCATTCCCACGGAAAATACTCCGCCAACTTCAACTCCATAACACACATTACGACAGGTCAGTGCGCGCAAGAAGTCGGGCGCTGATAAAGTCCCAGCCTAGCTCAATGAGCAGGTACACACGTACCGTGCTATGGCTGATGGCGATCGTGAGTCTGCCCCCGACACCTAGTCCACAGGTGCCTTCTCGAGAAATCCCCTTGAGGGATGACAATTACCGACCAACCGACTGCCACCCCAACAACACCGACTAGATCACGTAGCGTCACGGATAGATAGGCAGGCCAAGAGTTATCCAACTTTTATCAACCCCTTCAGGGTTCAACCAAACAAGAGCCAGGAAATCAAGAAACGGCGAAATAGGCGATCGACACCAATCTTCTCCACCCCACTTATCTGCAACTCTGTCTCACAACACTTGAGAAAAAGGAAAGCTCTCAGCCATTCGTACGCCCTTCAGGCGATAATTCGGGACAACGGAGATGAAACAAGGAAAACAATCACTCTCGCAGAGGATCCAGGCCCACGTCAAGGTGGGTTGATTAATAGGTACTTACCGCAGTTCAACGACGATGCTGGGAGGTGGGCTAAGATAGGTAACATAGGCTCGTAAAAGGGACGAAGTCAATGGATAGGAAGGAAACACAACACGTACAATGTGTATAGGACAATGTGAGCAGATATTGATAGACGCGAAACACATGGAACTGGTAGTGTTGGCACGCAGGGACAAGTATCAGTATGGAACTTGATGTGAATGAGGAGGAAAGGTGGTGGATTGAGATGAGGGTATAATGGTGGGGAGCAGTGAAAGAGCGTGTCTTTTATATCCCCCATGGGGCCCTGTTTGGTTTCGGACAAATAAAAGGCGACTCGGGCTGACAGTCAGAGCCCAAGTAGGGACCTCCCCAGTAAACCACCACGCCAAGTTCGTCGCACGAACACGACATGAGGTACATTCTTGGACTTCTTTTTCAGACACGACCATGCTTGATTGCGCAGTCAGTGAGATGAAACCTCTAATAGGGAGAAAATGGGACGTGTCCGATCACGTGCCAGCTGCGCTGAGGTGGCCAAGCCGCCCAGGCATCTGGAATTATACCCGAATTGAAAAAAGCAGTCGTGGCATCACACACCAAGCGGTGCTTGTAGTATGTCCCGTCAGGATGACAAGACCGTTGAATGGAGATCACATTTCCGCAGGCCATCGCAGCTCGGATAGGATGTAATATGCACACCCGTATGTTTGAAGGAGTACGTGAGGCCAATGATTGTATCGGAACAGTCAGACAAGAGAAGCTCCGGGAATAATCAGGACCTGATGTTCAGTGGCGCATACCTAGAGTAAAGAAGCATGCCCAGGAAGGGTCTTAGTGGGGTGCACAGCTCAATCAACTAGAAGGATCGGTTCTTGCATCGCAAATTATGGCTCTATTCGTCGAAGCACCGGGCCTAATTGAATTGTAAGGCAATATAATACAGTACTTCAAGGATAGCGGGCAAAGTCAGCTCCCTGACCCGCATATAAATGTAGTTCCATACACTCACATGCATGAATGCCGTGGTACCTGAGTTAAAATTAAATTTTGCAAATATAAACATAGGAATTAGCCGTATCCTCGTGCCAGCCCAATCCTTGCTGCAAGCTGCCGTGCGTGGATTACGTACATCCGTTTTGAGCGCACAAAAATAAGTACTAGAGCAATACAGACGAAGACAAGGTTACACGCGATGAACTCCCAGAAGTCCGCCCGCTCTTGTACGACGATGCGACCGCAGGACTCCCACGCGACTGTCTCGCCTGGTAAAAGTTCCGTGTCTGAATGACGATGTTGTGAATCCGTGGCATAGGATCCCGGCATGTGGTCCGCTGCTGCAGGATGAGCATAGTTTTCTGAATCATGGCTTGAGCTTATCTCGGGATTTGCCTGGTCAGGACTGGAGGGGGAGGATGGCGGGAGACAATGCAACAGGCGGCGATTACCGAATGGTTGGCAAAAGGGTTCTCTAAGCTAGGAAAAGAAAACAAATCATGCTCACTTCCGCAGTAAGAACAAATTCAACGTACAACCACATGTGGACAAGGTTCACATTCTCCAAACGGGCGGCAGATGGATTCAGTGTCATTGGCAAAACGGGGGGTTGGTTTATGCTGCTGGGCGGAGACGGAAGAAAGACACAGGGCGACAAGGCTACAAAAAATGAATATACTGTACGTTCAAAAAGGGCAAAACGAAAAACCCTCACAGTATGAAAGAATGGGTCGTTGTTGAGCGTAGCGTTGAGAGTTGCATGCATGCAGTGAATAGGAATGATCATGGGGAGCGTGGGAACATCACGTTTCATCGCAACCCAAATCGAAAAGCGAGCACAGCTCAGCAACGCACTCAATTATCATTATCAACATGTCTCGTCGTGCTGCAATAGTTGAGGAATTTGATGATGACACTGATTTACCTCTGCCCTCGCGGTTGCTACCTGACACCGGCTCGCACGGTGCAATCCTTGAAGAGATTGTAGACCTAGATGACGAAGACGACACAGACAGCACCGACGCCCCAGAATTGCTTGATCATTCCGCTGGTGGTAGCCCTGCGCCGCGGCCTGATGGGCGGGATGGTAGAGTAACAGACATCACGCCTTATAAGCAGTGCGCAAACCCCTTAATCACTGACATGATACACCACTGGCTCACTCACGCACCATCGTCTGACATGGACTTAGGTGGACGTGTATTTATCCGATTTATATTGATGCGAAGCGATCGTATGGAACTGGTGCCCGGAGGATACCGCGATCCAAGAGTGTGTGGTGGCCTCTTAGCAAAGATATCGCAGACGCGTGCTCTCGACTAGGGTTAGGCACCCTGCATGAAGTGAACAAGATGCATCCGTCCGACTGGGAAAACCCTGGTCGCGTACGTGTGCAATGGAAGAAGGACGGACAGCCCGTTAATTCAAATATCAGAACCAGTATGTCTAATGTCCTGGAGCTGAGAAAACCACTGAAACTCAATTCGTACAGAGAAGCAGCTCCTTGAGACCATCTCATCACAAATACAACGAATTAAGGCAGACAACATCCCTCGCGAGCCATATATGTATCCTCAGCCAGTACCTCCGCCCACCGCAAAACCTACGAAATCTAAGACGGGTACCGGAAAGTCAACAGCAGGGTCGCAGGTATCCAAGGCAAAATCAAAGCCGAAGCTTCTTCACAGAACTGGACGCCCATTGCCTTCACCTCCAGAACCTCAACCGGCGCTCAAATCACGTGTATCAGCGTACTCCCCAGCAGTTCCAACAGGGGTGCTAGTCGACACTGTCCGGGCTGGAATGAACGCTACAGAAGGACAAGGGGCTATGGGCGGTATTACGGGTGGAAAAGGAAAGAGGAAAGTCCTCAGGGTGCGGGGGTGACATAGCGTACGTGAAGCAGTTACGAAAACCTTGAATAACTGGCAAGATAATGCTGTGATTGTCACCTCGTTGACCACGTCCGGCTCTCGGCCGTTTGGTCCTCCTGAATGTGCAAATTGAAAAAGCACATGTTCAGCGTTCAATGTGCTTACGACCTTGAGGGAACTTTTTTAGAGTCTGTATCTCCAGTGTGTCCGAGTCTCCCTTGGCCTTACGATCGATGACAACCCACTGCCAGCACCTGATCAGACTAAGGATCAGACGAGGTGGTGCCTGCGCTACGATTCCCACAGTTCAATGGCTGACTCAGGCGCAGTGTATCGGTGCCTTTTAACCAAGCCATCTTGATTAGTTTCTCAAGGAAATCAAGAACCGCTATTGGACGAGTTTCCACTTGTTCCCGCGTCAATAATCAATTACTCAAAGGTTGAATTATAAGCCTGATTGTGTGGGAGAAACTAGATCTGAGGTTGTACGGATCCCACGTCTTCCTATCCTTCAGCTTGTGCAAGGTTGATTACCTCACCTTGGGTATTTATATACTTATATGCTTTGTACATCTCCCCGAATCATTGCCATCTTTCCCCTCTCTTTCAACGAACTCTACGCCCATGAGTTTCTGCAAGGACTGCATTAACGGTATGAAGTCCTGATCCTAAAATTATACACCCCTGTGACGAAACTTTGGTAGGTGTCCGCCATGAGGGCACACCCGAAGGTAAATCGTCCTATCTTATCTATGTACCTTCCAGCTGCCGACACCTTTAAGGGATGTATGAGGAGATCAATGGCATCAAGACCTACGTCGCCACACCTCAAACTGATCATCCAAAGGATAAGGCCGTTATTTATGTAGCCGACATCTTTGGTCTCGAACTTCCGAATAATTTGGCACGTCAATCTTATTAGTAATGTACCTTACTCATTTTGTTAACTTGCTCGCTCAGCTTCTCGCCGACGACTTCGCTCGTAACGGCTTCAAAGTATATGCACCAGACCTCTTCGAAGGCGATCCCGTACCCCCGAACGCCTTCAATTCCGTGTGTCATTCGGGTGTAACTCCTTTGTCCATCTCTTCCACTCATGGGGCGAGCATTGTAGGGTGAAGCATTCGACCTTGGCCAGTGGGTCGTTAAGCACCCCACGCAGCAAGCTGGGGCGCGCGTGCGCAAAGTTATCGAGGGGCTTAAGGCGCAAGGCATCACTACTTATGGTGCTACTGGTTACTGCTATGGTGGTATGGCACAACACACGAAACTCTGCTGCTAGGGCGCGACGCTGAGGCTATTCTTGTTGACTACAGCCCGCATTATATTCGACCTCGCTTTCGAAAACATCATCCACGTGTCCGTCGTTAGCCACCCGTCCTTCCTCGAGTATAAGGATTTAGATGTGCGGCTTTCGTGGGCGCTCTTGTATGTCCATTGATCATTGCATCGCAGATCTACATCGAAAACAGCAAGGCTCCTGTCCTCATCAACTCCTGTGAGTTTGATGAGAGGTTCCACAAAGAATTTCAGGAGCTTGCCGATAAGAAATTTGCGAATTTTGCACCTGGGTATCGACGCACCTACGAGGCCGGAGCTACCCACGGATTTGTTGTTCGCTGTGACCTGGTGCGTGTCCCCTGAATCATGCAACTTTCGCTTTGTTAAACGTTCTTGCTACGTTCTCACGAACAGAACAACCCGACCGCAAAGGCTGCCAGGGAAGGCGCGTTCAAGGCCTCCGTGGAGTGGCTAATTAAATATCTGTAGTACTGCGACCAGACTTCCCGACGTGGTAGTGATGACGCGTGCCCAAATTTGCGCCGAAGTTGAGAATATAGCTATGTATGAAGTATGTGTTGTTAGACCAGACGATACCGGGTCTTGGTCTGTGTACCGTGGTAGGATTCAGGTGTATTAGTTAATATCAACGAGAGCTTGTGATCCGGTGAAACTTCCGGGGCGTTATTTCACTGCGCCGCGATGAAACATTGCGTGGCATCATTAAGTTTAAACGTTTTAAACGCCCAAGTTCCAAGTTCTCGAGCGCTACGACTGCCAGTGCTTACGTCAATTACAACAGCGAAGCCTCTGGGATGTGGCTGCAGTTGCTTGCGGTCTAATAGCAGTACCGCTGTTCCTGATGTCTTCTATACCTTAAACATGCTGTGTGTGCTGCGTTTGCGTGAGCGGAGTTGGTGACGCGTAATGTACGAAGAGCAATCTAGAAAGTTCTCGACACCCAAAAAGGAAATGGTGCCCGACTCTCATATGCGAGAACGAGACTGAAGGTTGTAGAACCTGCCATAACTCTCTCGTTCAAGACGCAAGAGAGGTATAAAAGGACCGTGGTGTCCCAAAGAACCCACACATCTCAACACATTCAAACGCATTCCTCACAATCATCTTCTTACCACATGTCACTCACCAACTGCTACTTCAACGACGTCCTCAGCGACTTTGCCGCCCTTGATCGCTTCTTTGATGAGGCGTTCAACTCGCAAGCAATTCGCCGCAGCCAGGGTATAGACAGCTTCAGGCCCAGGTAAGTTGTCATGTCCCACTTCGCAGCATGACCAGGAGCTCATTGTGCACCAAGGATGGACGTTCAATACGACAGGGACACGAATAACGTCAACGTGGCCCTTGAACTTCCTGGCTTGCAGAAAGAAGACGTGTCGGTCGACGTGCACAATAACGTTCTGACCGTGTCCGGAGAAAGCAAGGCTTATTCAGAGCGTAACGAGGAGGGCTATGTCATCCGCGAACGACGTTATGGTAAATTCGCAAGGGGACTGTCGTTGCCACATGGCCTTAAGGTGAGTTGAGTTGTCACTCAGCGGCTACTTGAACAGATGTACTGACGAAACGGTTGCAGAGCGAGGACATCAAAGCGTCCATGGAGAATGGCGTTTTGACTATCGTCTTCCCGAGGTCAGCTCCTGACACAGAACCAAAGAAGGTTACGATCGCCTGAAGCATATAAACGAATAGCTAAATTTTCTGTAGTTGGCGTACTGGTGCTGTCAAGACTTATTCATTCTTGGACTTCCCCTATATGCTGTCCCACTTTCACTGTAAAAGGTAGTTCGACTAGTTCATGTTAATTTCAATATGTTATAATCTTTATGGGTTATTCTTCGGAGACCTCGGTGAGGCTGTGTATCTAAAGTCTAAAAGTTCCATGAGAAACTGAAAGTAAAGAGTAATTCTTGGCAGGGACAAACATTGAGTACATCAGGTCGGAATCGGTATCTGACGCGAACCATACGCCCTGCAATATGGGTAAAATAATGCGGAGTGTTTGTCAATGGCTGGAGGATAATGTTGAGTGTCCTACTGATGCCCCGGATCCTGCGTCTGCAAAGAGCCATAGAATGAGAGTACGAGAGTGAGTAAGACGTCACCTTGTAGAAGCGTGAGGGCACAGGCATACGTTGAGGAAGGAGCAATCTTCTCGTAGTGTAACTTGCAAGACTATTTTACGTTCATGCAGGTAGGCGAGCGAGTCGAATGGATAGTGGTGATTGATCGTCACATGGTTCTCTAGATATCCGAGAATGACTGTGCATTTATTGAGGGCGCGCGGGAGCAGAAGCGTGCACCTTCAGTGCGGACATGAGACCTTTCGCAGACCTCCAAAAGCTCCTGCACTTTCTTGTACGGGTCGACTCCATCTGCGCCAAAAGCGATGAAAAAAGATCCGGAAACGGAACAATTTCCAACCCCTTTCTTCCCTCTAAAGGTGACGTATCGTGTTATGGTATAACCCTCAACGAGCGCGCACTGCCAACAGGGCCATACTGCGAGCACAACAAACTCCCATACGGTTACAGTTACAGCCTCCGTTACCAGATGGTGGCGATAGCGGACTTGTTCTCGCGCTACCCTGAGTGTGCAATCTATGCTTGGCCGTATGCCATCGCTGCACTTACTAGTTGATTTCCGTCGCCGCAACACCATCCAATTTGGGAACGTCGTTCGAGCGGAGCGCGTAGACGTGTGCGTGGACGGGCAGGCGAAGTCATATTTAGCAAGTCCAGGCTGGGCGTGTCATCTACGGATGGTACTGCGGAGACGTCGCCATCTGCCGTCTGAACTAGGTCGTCGTTCAATTTCAATCTCGGCGCCATCGTCGGGGAGATCGGAGAGCTCCGAGAGTCGCTCAAGTTATTAATAGATCGATGGTGTCTTGCGATGCCGCAGTTGCTGTTGCAGATGCGTGTGGGGCTGCCGCTGTGTCTGTTGAAGTGGATGTGATCGCGGGCGCGGAGGGGTCCAGCCAAGGGTGACGGAAGGCGTCCATCAGTGTCATGCGTGTCGCTGGGGTTCGGTCAAGCGAGCGAGCTGTCATTGCCCTAATGTACTTTATATCAGGGACGGGACAGAAAAAAGGGGATTATCTGCAGAAGGGGCACGCACCCTAAGCACGGTGAGACTGTCGATCACTTTGGCAAGAACAATGTCGGCGACCTTCGCATTCGGTGAACCGACACGGTCTCGCGTGAGAAGGACGTTCTGTGCAAGTCCAACGCATCATCAACTTTGAAAGCGTGCGCGGAAACGCGAGCCTGGGAGCCCGTACCTCTAGCTTGAGATCGTGATGAAGAGAGGGAGGGAAAAGGATGCACACCGAAAGCGCATCACCGCGGCGGCGGGGACCTGACTAGTCCTCTTGACTTAACTGGTTCCCACGAGGTAGCCGATTAGAATACTGTACAGTTAGACCCATTCCTGCCTTTCGTGATGAAAAATGACGATCACTTATCATCAGCTTACCTCCCACGCTGCGCTACTAATATAATATAAATCATGACACTGGAAATGTGCCGAAGTGTGGGACATTCGAATATGGAATTCCATCCCGAAATTCGGGAGCGTAACAGAGAATGCCAGGAAAGCACTCTCCCTTATAGCTTAGCGCTAGGCCTTTGCGGCGACTCTGTTTTGTTGACCACTATTTGTTCTGCTCTGACCGCCTTCAGTGGCTTGTTATCGCTCAATATCTCATCTCACCCTAACTGGGCCTTCTTACCTCTATCCTAATCCAAAATTTCTATAGCCAACACACCAAGATGGCTTCTGATTCGTATGCCAGAGTTACTCACATCTGATGTCCCCCGCTGTTGACTATTACCACAGCCCAGATCCTCAACACTCTGGAATAGGGCACATCACCAGTGATCAGATCAACGAAACGCAATCGACCTCGCTTCCACTCCAGATCACCTGTACTTACCTTTATGATCTTTCTCTAATACGTACTAAACATCATCCCCCTGCCAGTCCTTGGAGCGCGCAATCTGCCGCATCTCAAGACCCTACTTGGGAAAAACAAACGATTTTATGCTACTATGACCAACGGGAAGAGAACATGGCGAACACGATGTGTGCGGAGCATTGTCCAATGCGTGGAATGGAACGAGACCGTCGACGCATTGTGGGAAATATCATATTCGTGTTCCTATGTACCACTAAGTCTCCTGCAGTGCTGTACGACCACTGTCCCGCATCACAGTATCTCTTTATGTGAAAAGGACCACGCAGAAAGACATCCTTATTGGAAGCCAGGAAATATCCTGTGAACCCCGACGCGGTTCGTCTATTTCTATGCATCTTTACTCGTGCATCTGGCTGAGGGTCGCATATGCAGCACTTGATATTGTTTTCAGCAGTGTTGATGGAGATGCTAGACATCCAAGGGAGCCGGCCACACTCTCCTTAACAATCACCGCGTCAGCAAGCACGAGTTCCTCCCTGGCTGCGGCAGTCGACGCGACGAACCCTGACTTAGGTGCTACACGTCGTAATGTCCAGACCAACCGTGAAGCTATGCAACACATAGCAATTACTGATCCTTCAGCTCCTTTATCTCGGGCAGTTGACCTTCCCATTGAGAGCAGTACTTCTCTGCGGCCAGTAATAGACAGCCAGACGGAGATACCACGTAATACTCTCCGTCGCGCTGAAGAAGCTATCAATGTGATGAAATCATGGAACAGTGCTGTTAACATCATCAAGCGGGTGATGGACACCGTCAGTCCAATTGCAGCAGTATGCCCATTATCGCTTTGCCTATCCTTGAGTAAGCTAACTTGGGATACTCAGCTGAATCCCTATGCAAATCTAGCATGGAGTCTACTTTCTAAGATCCCCGAGGTGCGTCTCCTTGCCTTGTCGGAGAATATAGATCATTCATTCATTCACTCATTTTTTTTTCGCTTTGCCTCCAGACATTGTTACAGCAGGTTGAGCGTGATAACAACGTCCAAACACTACTTGAGGCAATACGAGATGCGTTTGAATTTGCAGAAGATGCCGACACTTTGCGGAACATCAAGGCGGCATCTAGGCAAGCAACAATCCTCGAGGAAATGCTGGAGTGTGTCTCCGAATCTGCCAACTTTATCAGATCGTATGCAGAGGATGTGCAACTCGGTACGTCGTCTTGACCTCTCTCGTTAGTCATTCATTATAAACACATGATGTACAGGAAAGCGGACTTTGAAGAATGTCGTCGGCCAAGTCGATGGAAATATCGAACAGTATCGAACCAACCTCGTACGACTACGAGACAAATTCCTTTCGCGTGCTGCTGTCATCACAGAGGTTGCTGTTCTCGAAGTTGGTGAATATTTTGGATGGTCACAGGATTGTTGAATCGTCAGTCTGACAAGGGAACTCAGGACTGGACGCAAAGATCAAAGAACTGCCTTATAAGGGAGGGTGGCGGTTCGACGATGACAAACGCCGCTGTCTTCCAGGCACACGCGAAGATTTCTTAGATTACATCATCAAATGGGTCGAGAATCCTAAATCTAATCGTGGACTCGTTCTCCTGGGCCAGGCGGGCACGGGAAAGTCGTCGATCGCACACGAGGTCGCACGTCGCTTCGAGAACACGTGCCTTGGTTCTTACTTCACGTTTTTGCGGAAGGAGGGTTCCAAAGACGATGCTTACCAGCTGTTCACGACACTTGTGCGGGATCTCTCCGATCGCCATTCTGTGTTCAAACTCGCTCTTGGGATGGTCATCAAGGACAATTCCTCTCTTTGTAGTAGCCGAGGCTATCGAACACTTTTTGGACGGCTTCTTGTTGAACCTCTGAGGGACCTACGACTTCCTAGTCCAATTC
>QFDW01001810.1:0-14458 GCA_003315895.1 Lactifluus rugatus | reverse complement strand
GTTAGGCATAGCCATGCGAGTAACGCCTTGGATGTATTGTGCTGGGTACAGGTGGCACGTGGCCAGCTGACTTGGTGTAAGCTTGAGACGGCACGTTAGGGATGAAAGAAGCATACTTGTTCTCGAGTAAGGGGAATTGCCTTCTGTTCCTGCTCGTGGACGTGGAAGTCCCGACGATACCCGTTGTGGAGGGGAAAAGCCTCGTACGTATTTGCGAGACGGTAGCAGTCAGGCTGTGATGACTCCTGTCCAGAATACGGTGCCGAAGGCTGTATTACTACGGATTCGACAGGGTGCCATGCTCCAGAGGTCGGGACTAAGGGTGCTGCCAATTCATAGCCAACAAAGATATTGCCTGCCTGAGGAACGAATTGCGAAGAGGCCGTGGTAGTAGTTATGGATGCCGTGTACTGAAGGGAAGCATTGCAGCAAGTACAACCGACATTCCAGTGAGTTGGGCACGACATCAACGCGCACTGAGTGAACCCCGCTAGATGAGTCGATAAATATACGAGGGGTGAGAGGTAGAGGAGAGAGAGAGGGAAGACCGCTGAGTTCGCACGGCGTGCCAGTCTTTAGGCCAATCCGAGTCCTGAAGGAAGGCACTAGTCGAAAACAGAAGTCTGGGATCATAGCAGTAGTAATTAATTTATTATTGAAAAAAGATAGTAAATGGAGGATTTTTGACACGTCTAACGCTTCTCTTGTCGTTAAGCGCTCACAGGCCCGTTTCCTTTTTGCGATACACTCTGACTTTTTTGGGGCACTCAGACGCCTATCACGACCGCTTAGCCAAGCGGGCGCGGTCACGCCGTCGGAAGTCGGGGGAGCGTCTGTTTGGTGTCCCAAAGGTCAGATTATTGGCTCTATTCGATCCCCGGGCTGTGGTGAAGTTCGTCCCTGATAGATTGATCACTTAGTCGTGTCTCGTGCGAGAACTAGGCTCTCTGCTTAGACGGGCAACGGGGCGGGTGATCTTGATGCCGGGCCACTGCACAGGTGTTTTTCTGAAACGGAGCGCGTGCATTGCCCATGTCATTGCTTCATATTAACATTGGCAGGAAGACAGCAACTTGAATTGTTAGCACTAAAGATCCTCCTCTTTTGAGAGCTCCTCTCATGACGTGCGAGTAGGTTGAAGGAACTTTAGCACCTGGCAGCTAGGCCGGCCGGCCCCGTTGCATCACTACTTGGTTTGATCTTGTCACGTCCAGTGAACTAATGCCAAAGACACTTACAGAAACTAGGCTTCGGCGCCGCATAGATGACACTGAGATAGATCTGGGGGAGGACACCGAGTAAGCGGCCACGGGCGCTGGTGGCGGGCCTGGTGACCAGATTGGGTGTGGGCCCTCCCCACGGGTGATTACGCGACATGTATTTACCCACCGCTGGTAAAACTCTGCAGGGGATCGGGATGCATTGCCTGGATAAAAACCAAAAGTTGGAAAGCGCCCGACCGATTCGGTGAACACGGCATGCCCATGCCTGTCCACAAGAGAGAGTTCAAGGTCAAGCTCATGGGGTTGCGCAAAGGTGCAGGGTCGCACGTCTACACAAAATCAGAAGGACTGTTCGATAAACTTGACCCCTTGGACCTTCGGTGCTGCTGTCACTAATCGGCTGACGACTCCTCCCCAAAAACGGCTCGAAAAGAGTCATAAATGCAGTGGCCATGGACCACAGTATAGTATCTCTGGCTGTGCTACCGTAGTTCCGGACCTGCGCTACTGAGGTGGAGAGCATGTGGATGTGCCCAAGAAGCGATAGCAACAGGCTAGCAATCAGGGGAGAAAAAAAAAGCGCGCTTTGCTACTTTGAGATGATCAATTCAGAAGCGGTCCCAGTTTGGTCGAGGTGAGGTAAGTGGGTAGAGAAAACAAAAGAAGGCGTGACAGAAGCTTCCATGATTGTATTAGCATTAGAGACGAAGAGATATGATTCAGTAGTACGTATCGATAGCGACGTGACCAATGTGGGGCCTCCGGCCATTCAGATTCCGTCCGGACTCGGGGTCTTCTCCCAGGAAAACCGTGAAGGCCTTTGTCCGAGACTATTTGAATCCGCAATAGCAGTGTCGATAACCTGTGCGTAATGGGAGACACACACGTTACGACTTTGAGCCAGCTTTCCCGGGTGTAATTTCCAGCAAGTGAATATATACAGATCAGCAATATTGAATCCAGGCCTAGCGCTGTTCCTACTGATTAACGTAACTTACTACTTCTGTAGTCATTTTGCAACAGCAGTAGAAGCTTCTGTCAACTGTCCGACAAACTTGGCCTAGCACCGAGCGTAGTATGCAAAGTAACGTAAAACTTGAACCTTTTACATCCAGTCCATTGTGCGGCCAAAAACCAAGAAAAGACAAGCACTAACTGCGCCGACTGTCGCATGCCCTTTTCAGGCAGCGGGCCCTTGAAGAGTTGATTTTCCCGCAGACCGAATAAGTCGCGCGGAAATCCAGTATTTTTTGAATTTTTTCTGCGCGCTCACATCATATGAAACACGACATCGCATCCGTACACTAGAAAACTAGGCCCCCATAGATGGCACGTACCCCGTTCACTCGGATGCGGGGCATAGCGACGGGTATGTTCTGGTACCGACAAAGTCACCGACTCGGGCTCGTTCCAGTTGAGAGGATCGCGCGCATCGCATCGCACGACGCGAGGGTGTGCCAGCTGCGATCTCGATCAGGGCGGATGATCGTCCGGAACCATGACATAATGACACTTTCACGCGCACTTTCTCACCACTTCCACTTTTCACACAGCGAAAAGCAAAACCATAACTGTACCTGGCGGCTGTCTGTACCTAGCAGTTTTCATGGAAAGGGTTTATCAGATATGTGTCGACATAAAAGGACCCCCCACGTCTGCTCAACTATTCAGGGCGGTGGATGAAAAGGTACACCACCTGGGGTCGATGGCATGATGGGCCTTTGGGCAATGCCGAATCCCAAAGTTCAAGGGTTCACCATGAATGCTCAGCTTTTCCCCTCGTTACGCCCCCGAGAACGCTGTAGGCTGCCAACTGCATGTTTATCGCAATTATGAACATCTCCTTAGCGGGTCTCAGGTACCATCTTGAGGGGTTGAATCGGCAAGCTGCATTACGGGATGATGATAACTGGGTACTTGGCAGGTGGCAAGTCGCGCATGTATGCTGTTCATACCAGACGATGTCTGATCGAAAGTTCTTTCAAGGTCAAGGAATCTCATTCTGGACCCTTAGTTTCTCCAGAATGAAGCACTATCTCCACAGGTCGGGCACAACGTTTGGAGGATATGTATACTGGAGTTACAGACGCTCCAGCTAGTGCCTGCCCTTGCTCTGATGTGTACTGCTTCCGGAGGCATGTCTGCAGCAGGGAGCCGCACTTCGGTTGCAATTATGGAGACTGAGCCTCCTCCCCAACCCCCTCGGATCATCTTTGAGGCGTTCAATAATGTATGTACATATTCAGGGCTAGCCACTGGCAGGAATGTAGGGCGTAGAATCGAACAGATGCGTACTGCTGACTTGATCGGGATTTTTGATTCTTCGTCACAAGAGCAGGCAACCACGATCACACCGCCCGCCAATCCAGCCTTCCAGTACTGTAGTTTTTTGTGCATCGACATTGAGATTGAGATCAGCAGATAGAACAGAAAAAAAAACTCATCAAGTCGCTATCACGGTCGGATCGCACGTCCGAGTTCATCGAAGAAAAGTACGTGCAACGGCCCTAGTTGCGGCTATCCGAGGTTAGCCGAGGGCACTCTATCCCTTAATCTCCGTAATGTGCATGAACGCTGTGCCTGGTCTTTGGAAGCAGGGATCCCTCTCGCCGGAGTCAATAAATCAGAGAAGCAGGTGTCTCCACGCTGTGCTTCTACCCATTAAAGATTCCATTTATGGTATCCCCATATTTCGCCGAGAGATTTCGTACGAGCACAATAAGAAGTTAAGAAACGCATCACTTGGTCTTTGTGGAGGAGGGCCAGATCATGATGATGGGGAATGGAAGGAGGGGAGAAAGGGGGACAATGATCGATCAGGCGACCAAGCCACCAGGATAGCCGAAGGCAGAGATAGCGGAGAGGGAGACAGGACGCGTCATCGGGCCCCGGGCTGCAAGCGAGCGCATTTAGACCGCATGCGATGAGAGAAATTCAGTCGGTACTTTTGTTGGTTGCTGCGGCATGTCGCATGTCGCAGGTTGTCAGTGTCAGTGTACAGTACGACGTCCGAGTTTGATGCTCCATGCCAAAGTTTTTTTAAGCCCCGACACTCGATGGGTCCAGCCTCTTTCGACGAAGTGAGTTTTTTTTTTTTTTCCCGCCACCCTCCCACCCTACATCCATATTTGTTTTGGCACCCGACCGTCGAGAGGGTGGGGGTGAGGTCAACCAGGTCAATCAATCACAATAACACAGGCGAAATGGAATAAACACCGTTCGACAACGAGGTTTTGTCTGTAGAGATCCCTTGATCGGACCCTTTGTCAAGAGTTGCTAGTTTTCAAAGGGCAAAATGCTTTTTGTGCTGACTAACGGTGTAATATTGTGAACATTGCCCTCGTGGGCATTCTTAGTCACGCGTAAAGTATTTAAGAAAGAAGGGGGGCCAGGGACATCTCGGAACACGCATCGGAGTTGAATCTGCCTCTGGTACTCAAAGATCTTAAGCGGGGACCCTCAAACCTAGGTTCTGGTCTTTCCAACTCACTGCGAATCGTTTTACAACAGGGGAGCTCAAAAATGTAGCTGTAGAGCTGTAGACCCGTCTACAGCCAACTCCGAGCTCCCGTAATGTAATCCAATTCAGTCTGACCAGTCCTTGCTGACTGAATTGAAGAACATTGTCACTATTGGATTTGGCAGTTTATTGGCCAATCTATTATACGTTCAACTTTCGCTATGCCTTGCAGCAAGTATCAGCCGTACGTGTAATGCTTGTGCTCACTAAATTAAAGTGGTATCTGCACATGCGTCAAGAGTGAAATGCATAACTATGCCATATAATAGATACGAGGGACATACGTGGTGGAGAAAGAAGGAAAAAGGGAACACACCACCTCATGGTGTGCGAGCAAGAAACGAAAATAAAAGGAAGCGAAAAATTTCTGCCTCCATATGTGAAGTGGAAGTATTTTAGCCCCGAGATTTTTAACGTGGCTGTTCGAAAACAAAGCGTGACTTGGTATTGATGTCAGATGGATGGGGGAGGGGGAGAGTAGGGGGCTCTGCCCTGGGGAGTGGATAAGGAGACAATTCATGGGGGATATAACAACGAGAAGACTGGTCGTAGGTTGCTCTTCTGTGTTTCAGTAGAGGTATATGGGGGAGGAAAAAAAAAGGGTCGGGGCTGGGCGGACATGGACGCTAAGGGGGGGTGAGATAAGAGGGATTGAGATATGGTACAGATAGAAATAATGATACCAACAACTCGTCAATCAGAAAGTGAAGATTATGGATCGGCGTAAGCCAGGAAATAACGAAACAAAACTCGTCAACCTACAAAACCACAAATGCCTGCACGCTCAGGGAGCCACGATGCGGTCCACACACCGCCGGCACGGTAACACCGGTACCGGATGTTGTTGTTGCACAGCACGGCCCTGGACCACGACAACACCCTCCCCGATAGCCATGCGCTCACGCAACCGCGCGAGCTGGCGTTCCTTCGACACAAAACCCTTCTGCTTCTTTTCACCTTTCTTGGTTTTCTCCTCTATCGATGAGCCTTCAGATGAGGTGCCAGACCATGAGAACGGTGACGGAAGCGGCATAAACCTCGTGAGATTCTGCAGCGCCGCAAGCGGATGGGGACTTGCGCTCGCGTTTGGGGACGATAGACTCACCGCCTCATCGGACGGAGGCTGCGAGTGGGCCTGGGCTGAGGTTCTAAACGAGTAGATGGGTTCCGTGAGCTAAGCATGATGTGTCGATCCGGAGCACTTACATACTGGAAGACGCCCGTGCTTTCGTTGCGGGCTGGGGAATAAAAGTTGGTACAGCAACCGTCTTGGCGATTGGTTGCGGGATAAATGAAGGGCGTAAGCTGCCGCGCTTGCCTAACGATGGAATGTGTGGTAATGCCGCCGGCGGGGATAGAGAGACGCGAGAAGGGGACAGCTTGGCATCCTTGGCAGGACCTTCGAAGCGCCTAAGTACGGTCGCGCGGGGAATCCCGGAGGGAGATGGTGGCGAAGCACCTGTGCAAGGAACTGAAGGCGCAGTAGGGAAAGCGAGGAGCGTCTCGTCGTCGTCTTCAATCGCAGGTTCGTAATAAGGCATTGACTTGAGCGCCACGGGTGTGAGCTCGGGAGGTGTGGTTGGGGAGGGTGTCTGCGAAGATACAGGCGAGACGAAAGCTGGCGGTATATTGAACGTGAACTTGATGCCACCCTCATCCTCCTCACCCACAAACTCATCTTCCGTGGCCAAGAGGCCCTCGGGCTCCTCCTCCTCGAGGACAATACTGAGCACTAACCCAGGGGAGTGTGCAGAATCCTGGCTGGGTGAAGACTCGACTTCAATCCCAACATCTGCGGGGAGCACAAAGGGAGGCAATTCGTCCCCTTCATCTTCAATAGCACCAAAGAGGCTCCTAAAGAACGGATTCGTGGACTGTGGAGCAGAGTCAGACATCGGCGGCGAGTCACCAACATCCTCAAGGCATCCAAAGAACCTGTCAACCTCCTCGGGCACGGGCTGTGGGGAAGATGCATGAAACATCCCCTTCACTGGAAATGACCACTCGCGCGAGAGTGAGGAGTGTCTCACGTGAGCTAAAATGGATGTAGGCGTGGGTGTGCAAGAGGGCGAAGACGCCACGCTAGGCATTAAATGTGCAGTCGAACGAGGGAGATCGTCCAGAGAGCCAAAAGATTCATCGTGCGAAATGAAACTTTCATCGCCGTCTTCCTCATCTTCGTATCCAATGAGGTTGTTCTCTTGGTCCGAATACAAGTCCAGAGCTTCGTCTACTTCTTCTACGGCCTTGAGCTCAAAGTCAATGACGGGGTGCCCATCAAGGGATTCAACATCTGTCGTCGAGCCCACCGACTCGATGGACATCACACGGGGCGCCGGGACAACCGCGGTGGGCGTCTTAGGCAAACTCAGCTCTTCCAGCGCTTTCTCGAGCTCTTCGCGCCGGCGGCGCTCCTCTGCCAAGATTGTTTGAACCGATTCAAGCTCACGCGACATCTCCTTGCTGCGTTCCAACACCTCTTGCGCGGTTTGGAAATCCGCCTTGGTGGTTGCGAGCTCTGCTTGCAAGCTTACCAGGGCAGCCTCGCTCTCCTCGGCGGCGCGAAGGGCGGCACGCTTCTCCATCTCTAGCAAACCTAGGCGTTCGCGTGCAATCCACGCCCCACGACGCTCGGTATCGACGCGGAGAGCAAGTGCACCCGTCTGCTTCTCGAGATCTGCCACGCGGGTGCGCCACCCATCGATATCACGCTTCAGTTCATCCCGCTCGGCTTTTAGGTCGGCGATAAGTTGGAGCATCTCGTCACTCGGCCCTGGGGCGCTCGAAGAGACGTCGGAAGTGGCAACGGAAACGGGGCGGGACTGGGCACGGGAGGAGAGCGTACGCTCGAGTTCCGAAATGCGAGCCACTAGGGCGGTTTGTGACTGGTAAAGAAAGTGCTGTTCGTGAGTGATGGAAGAAGGCCGGCCCCAGTCGCTATCAGACCCGGTCGAGGCGCGACGATCAGTGGTAGGCGTCAGCTCTGGCGTGGGGAGACCATAAAAGGACGGCTTGTAAGAGATACTGCTACGCTTTTTAGGTAGCTCAAAAGGGTCCGAGGAGCCTGAGGAGGTACTATCGGCGAGCGAACCCCGACGAAAAAAAGGAGCAAACAAAGCAGCGTGGGTCGGCGGAACAACAACAGGACGTCGATGGAGGGCAGCAACGTCGGAGAAAACACCGTCTGAAGTGGGAGGGGATGAGACTAAGTTGGGAGATGAAGTTAGGGTGAGAGACTTTAGGCCAGACCCCTTGGAAGGTGTAGCCGTAGGCGCCGGCGTGGGAAGTTCACAGCTGGCGGCCGAGATGAACTTTTCTGGGCTAAGGGAAAGTGGGCGGAGGTTAAGGCCGGCGGGGCGAGGCCGCGGACGTGTAGGAGTCGGTGATGTGGTAATCGAACCAAGCAAAGCAACCGATTCAGCAGGGGACTCGCATAGCGACACGGTGAGTGGTGAAGAAGGCGCATCGAGTTCCTCATCCTCCTCCTCTTCCTCGACAAGGGTATGGAGTTGGTCTTTGATCGAAGAAGACATGCGGTTGCCGAACGAGTCACGCATATTGGCGAGGCCACTCAAACCTGAGATGAAGCTGCCCATAGAGGGCGGAAAGGACGGCTTGCTCGGTAATTCGAAGATCCTGCGCTCAATTTCCGGAGTGCTCAGTTCAGGTATCTCAACAGGGGAAAAATCATCTGGGCTTGGCTTGCCCTCGAGAGCCCATAGAGCGCGGCGACGAATAGAATCCTTGTCGCCAAGGGCTATGTTATCTTCGCTGTTGGAAGTGGGGAGGGCCGGCAATGCAACACCCATGACTTCTGCCGACTCGCGGCGAGTTGACACGGATGAGCAACGCCGGTGATGAGAATTGCGCTTTGTTGGAGCTGAGCCTAGTTGAGAAAGAGAAGAAATGGAAGACGATGACGAAAGAGAAGGGTCATGAGAAGAAGAGAAAGGGAGGGAGGGTGAGGGTGAGATGGAAATAGAGAGGTTGCGGGAATGGGAGCGTGAATGAGAATGTCTCCGGGACTGAGATGACGGTACAGCTCCGCCGAGCTTGAAAGACTCGAACTATTAGAGAGTACGTGAGCGGCGTGGTTGAATGACGATAGACAAAAAAAATTGTTACAGTACCCTCTTCTTGTCGGCAAGGAAGTCATCATCTCTGATCCTATCAGCGGCTGAATCGATGCGGTCAACAATTCTGGTCATTTCTACTTGTACTATTTAATTTTTTTTTCGTAATTTTCTGGAAGGAGTGGAAAGCGCTGGTGAAGCGAGTGTTGGAAGAAAGGAAAGGAAGGAGACCGTCTCGGGGAAAGGCTGACTAGGGAGAGATGGTGGTTGCGACTGAACCTGAACAGTGAGCGCTCTTTCTAATTGTCCCTCTTGCACAAACAAAACCAACTCTTTATGGCCGCTGCCAGAGTAGCCAAACTCATCCCTGGTCAAACCGCATTCCTTTTCTGCGATATACAGACAAAATTTCGTACGCAAATGTTCCGCCCGATGTTGGTGCGCTTGACTCGTTTAAACGTTCGCAACAGGATCCGCCATTTACGGCTTCGAATCTCTCGTCACCACTGGAAATAAACTCATCAAAGCAGCAAAAGTTGGCTCATTCGTGTTTGCTGTCCTTTTTTTTTTTCTTAAGGCACCTTTTTTTTTATAGATTCATGAGGTTCCTCTGATCGTCACTGAGCAGAACCCGAGAGGTCCGTTCGCGCATATATCATCCTCACTTAGTTGGCTAAAGCTGGTGCCTGAATTTGGCGATATTGTAGCCCTCGGAAAGACCGATGACCGCCTGAA
Source organism: Lactifluus rugatus (assembly GCA_003315895.1). NCBI lineage: Eukaryota > Fungi > Basidiomycota > Agaricomycetes > Russulales > Russulaceae > Lactifluus > Lactifluus rugatus. Next base: position 4,907 of record QFDW01001810.1, on the reverse strand, counting down.
TCTTGCCTCGCTTGGTCCACTACACGTCGCGACGATCGAAAAGACACTGTTCTCGATGGCGACGCCCGAGTTCCTCGACCTGATTCACGAACATAAGGTCAAGTCTCTCATCCTCATGGGCATTGAGGTATTTATTTATCCTCTCCTCCTAATGCCCGTTACCTGTCTGAGTTAATCGCTGGGGGCAGTCGCACGTCTGCGTGCTTCAGTCTACCTTGGATCTGCTCGAGAAGGGGTACGACGTGCACGTTCTCGCGGATGGCGTGTCAAGCTGCAACAAGGAGGAAGTACCCTGGGCGCTCGAGCGCATGCGTCAGGCTGGTGCACAAATCACGACTAGCGAGAGCATCTTGTTCCAGCTGCAGGGTATGCTTTTTTCTTCCCCTCGAGCTACCGTTAATGGGCTGCCTAGTTGACGCGTCAAGTCCAAAGTTCAAGGCATTTTCCAACATAATAAAGGAGGAGAAAGAGGCCACTGCGCAGACGCTGCAGACGCTGCTACCCATTAGGAATACACGTTCATAGACAGGTGTAAGATGAGAGAAAATTAAAACAGAAAGGACAACACGCGTTTGTAAGGTCACATGATGCCCTCAATGCCCTTTTGAGTGACGGCGGCAGACGACCTCGCTCACTTGCAAACTTGCACTCTACCCAGATGCTCGGAAGACTCGTACACATCAGTATCGATGCTATCCTCATCAGTGCTTTTCTCGCTGGCGTAAAACGCAGCACAGGCTTAACGTGCGTTGTCTTCCTCTTAACCTTTTGAACTGGCGTAGGATCACATTGTAGGCCTGCACTGTCACAAATACCAAACAAGGACGTTCGTCGTTAGTATCTTCTTCTCTCTCAACGACAAGTGTACAATAATATCTCTTTCCGTGGTAGAGATGCTGCGCTCATATCTCGAAATGGGTATGCACCTCCTCCTCTAACCCCCTTAGCCCTGAGGAGCGCTCACAACAAACAACAACAGGCGAATATGCGTTTGATTTTGCCGTCGTGATCTTTGGGGTGCGTTTGCTTCCGCCTCGTAGATTTGTTGCTGACTCATATCCAAACTAACCTACTACAGCGCTCGAACTCCTTTGAGCGGGGACGTTAGGCGTGATAGCGCCAACTCTATGTATGCATGTATGATTCTTCCCATCGTCTCGCTTCCGCACCATGCAGCCAGATTCAGGCTCTCACATCTATACATTACCGGATACTGCTCGCAAGTATGCGCAGATATTTGTAGCTTACGGATCTGCTGTTGCTTGCTCGCCTGTCTCTAACTGTAGTTTTCTCTCTCTGGCTCGGGCATCATTGACAGGATTGGACAAAAAAACGAATTTTTTAGGAGGGAGGCAGATAATTTATAATCAACCGAGGAAGTTGAACACGAAAAAGTGAAGTACGACCGAGCCTACGACAAAATCTGCAAATGCCCTGCATGGAACCTAAGCACAAACACGGGGACATATGTTGTGAATGATTATCGTACCGTTCGGGCGATACGTCTTTGAACAACGCACGGTTTTCCGCGTTGACTTGCGAACGCAACGACGCCGTAAGCACGAATTGACCGACCGTGCTCGCGAACCTATCCAAAGCACCTAAGTCCATAACAACAAACAGTACAGACCAAGTAACAACTCACCCGGCAAGAAAGGCGTTGAAAGGGAAATTCGTCACGAGCACGCAGTACACGAACTGGATAACGCCAGATAAGACGAGAAAGACGAGAAAGGCATCGATGAATTTCAGGCGGGCTGGCGTCGTGTTGAGGTATGCTCCCCAGAGTGTCCGCAGCGCCGTCGACGAAACCGAGGCCGAAATGGTACTCGTTGAAGGCGGAGGTGATGATGCAGGAGGTGAAACTGCAGCCTTGGATGTCTGCCTTGTCTTGGACCCAGCCATTTTGAGAGAGTTAGTACTGTATACTGGAAGTTGCAGTCTCTACGTGGTCGTCATGTGGTCCCCGTACACCGTTTTCGGGGTCCGAGCGAACACTTGGCAAAAACTCTACCGGGTTTTTTCTTTCTGCTTCTTCATGCACCTCCTCGTACGCCGCCTCGCAACTGCATGTTGTTCAACAACAACAAATGCGGCACGATTAGTTGCTCATACACGGTGCAGCGTGGTAGCGAGGCTGCCAGCTGCAGCCCCAACACTGTCACGTAGGATCCACGTCCGTGTGCCCCTCCCGTACAACGTCGACGACGGCATGGGCGACTTTCTCCCGCCTGCTGCGCTTAAGCTCATCGCGGAGGACTACCAGCAAGGTCTGCTCGACCGTCTCAACGAGCAAATAAAAGGTGCATCCCCTCCCTTTGCCGTTCTCAATTGCTGGGTCGGTTGCGAACCTTGACTCCATGGCTAGGTACCAACCTGGAAAATATGAGCGTTGCTCAAATCGTCATCTCGAGCGCTCCACACGAGAGCCAAACTCTCGCGTTTACCTACGCGAGTCTCGCGCTCAACAATAGTTTCTTCCTCCACCATCTTGTGAGTAATTCTTGCCTACGCTTAAAGAAAACGATCCAAGTTGGTCTCACGCGGAAACTATCAGAAACCCCCCCCAGAAGGTAACGGGCCAAAGAACCACGAATCAATACTGAATGAAAAGCAGCTCAACCCCGAGCGCACACCCACCCTCGGCGGCGTGATCGCCACGCAAATGGGCTCGCTACAAGATCTCAAGACGTACGTGTCGGCCGCCGCAACAGGCATGCTCAGCTCAAGCGGATTCATCTGGCTTGTCACTGACTCCCTAGGCCGCCTCGGCATCGTACCCACCTACGGAGCTGGCACCTTGCTCGTCCACACGCGCAGACAAACTCACGGTCCTGAATTTGGTGGAATCTACCAGCCCGCGGAGCCCCCATCATCACCGTCCTCATCATCTCTGTCCACCCCTTCCACCCCTTCCACATCACCACACCCGCCCCACCAACACCTGCAACCCACATCCCCAACTTCGGGCCTCGCGCCCCCACCTCACCGCCGCACAGATCCGCCACCCGGCACGCGCGCGCTCACTATGAGTGCGCGGGCGCTTGGGGGAACTGCAGGTGGAGGTAGCGGCCGCGTCATGCGCCCCGCAAACGTATGGTCCGACGGGTCGTCGTCGTACACCAGTCCCGCCGGTGGAGGCGTACGCGCATCGTGGACACCCAGGGAATCCACGCATGCGCCCGCACCGTTCGACACGCTCGGGCAGACGTTGTACCCGCTCTTTTGCGTGAGCATGCACGAGCATGCGTGGATTGCGGCTGGGTACGGCGTGTGGGGAAAGGAGACGTATTTGGAGCGGTTTTGGACGTGTTTGGATTGGGCCGCGGTGCGGGATGGGTATGCGCGGTATGTGTTTAGCAAGTCCTGACGCATTTTTTAAATGGTCGGGGGCGTTGGACGTCGACTTTAGCTTTTTTTTTTGTCTGAGTTGAGCCGCGCGTAATTTACAATAATAACAAACCCCTACACCACTCTACTCATCCGGTGCCCCGTCCATCGGCCTCGAGACCTTTGACCATGGGGGAGCCTCATATGCACGTAGACAGACGTTCCTTAATAGGCGTAGCGTGGAATGTTCTTCGTCCCCCAGAATCTACCTCCCACCTCAAGCGGTGTGCTAATATCGCCATTACCCTCCTTGCCACTCGACCCTCCACTCGACGCGCCCAAGCGCGGACCCACGCATACCCTTGTATGGCTTATACGTCTCCCCGCTAAGCTTGAGCTGGTCCACCTTGAGCGCACTGAACAACGCGCCGGAAGGCAGAGCAAACGAGACTTGCGCCGCACGTGCGGGCCGCGGATGTGCGTCCGCGCTCGTGAACGTGCCCTGGAGCGTCGCGCCGCGCCCCGAGGATGGCGCGGTGGGCGGAAGCGACCAGCGTAGGGTGTGTCGAGCGGGCAAGTACGTCCATTCTCCGCCGCCTGTTGATAGGCTACATGTTGCACCTGATGTGCTCGTGCCTAGGTAGAGCTCGACGGCTACGTCATCCAGGGCGTTGGCGCGCGGTATGAAAGTTAGTTCGAAGGTTCCTATAAAAAGTGAAAATGGGGGTTAGGAGGGGGCGAGGGGAGGAGACGGAGAGACGGAACCGCCGTGATCGGTTGTGGAGAGGCTGGTGCGTAGGACGAAGGGGACTTGTACTTGGAGCTGTGCTGCTGCCGCCGCTGTGAGCGCTGGTGCTGCGCCCGGTTTGCTCGCGGAGGGATCGAAGCAGTACTCCATCAGCGTGAAGCGTCCATCTGGCGGGACAAAGGAGAGCGCTTTGGATTGGGAAAACCGGCTTAGTCTATGAGAGGTGGCGGTGCGTAGTCAGAGACAGGTCAGCACGCATATATATTATAGACAAAGTGCGAACCGGACGCAAGAGTGGAAGGAAGGCTCGGTAATGGAGTGCGCGTTGGTGAGTGTGAGAAGGAGGTCGGGAGTTCCTGCATTACGGATCAGCGGGGCGAGTTGCGGATCATTAGGTGAGCGGGACGCCACGCACCTGAGAGTTTGCAGTTTACGTCGATCTTGCCAAGCACGCTGCTCGTGACAATGGCTCCGCTCCTGGGAAGGATGTTGGGTGTATAATCTCGCATGCAGAGAAGCAGGTACTCACTTGTTCACGACCGCATCTAGCGTTTCGACGATGTCAAAGTAGATTTCATTGTTGTTGTAACGAATGCCGGCCCTCCGCCATGGGATTGGGCTGGAAAATGCACTCATGGTGTTCGTAGTAGGTCCGGTGAGCCCAGATACGCCGGTGACCGAGAGGATTTTGGTCATGAGCGATGGAGGAAGAACGATCTCTCGTAACGCATTTGGGGAGGTGGTAAGTGGGTGTCCTCCAGCGTCTAGAGTCTCCTCGAGGAGTTGGTGGACAGTGTCAAAGTTATCCCTGAGCGTAGGGGCAGTGACT
>QFDW01001809.1:0-24652 GCA_003315895.1 Lactifluus rugatus | reverse complement strand
CTCGCTTTTTTTTCTGGCGTGTTTGCGTTTTGACATCACCTGTTGTGAATGCGAAACACCCAGCGACTTTGTGGGTTTTGCAGAGTAGTCTCATTAATAACGTCACGTTTACCATGTACGTGGCAGGCACTTTGTCCAGTGTCTTACTTTTCAATGCCAGCGTTGAAATATATCATTGACGGTCTCAATCTTAGTGCCTTGTCCAGTCGTGGCCCACTGGTCACCGCCTCTGAAATGTGATAGACCCTAGGACCTAAGGTGTCTCTGAACAAGACCATTGATGCCGTGCTAAAATGATTGGGCAAAAATTGTGATGGCAGAAAAGAGCTGTGGCAGAACCTAAGGTGGGGTGCGCTTGCTTCAGGCACACCACACCACAAAATACCTCAGAAAAAGAATGTAGGAGGAAAGAAGCTGACGGATATACAATGCGTGCAATATCCTAAAGCAAATTGTGTCGAGCATACTCCCATACCCTCTCCCGCTGACCAGCTTACACCCGCATCGACGACCAGCACATCTCGACTTTGCCAAAGATAGCAACGGTGCGGACAATCCCCAAGCCAAAGCTCGCAAGGAGTGCGAGGTTGCGCGCGTTGGCCGAGCCAATGCGTGCTACAAATGACTCCTTTCGCACACTCAGCTGGCTTGTTGCAGGAGCAACGCTACTGGGGTGGGCCCGGGGAAGGCATGGTCGCGAACCAGCTATCATGATTTTGCACTCGACCTCGAACTCAGGGTCCTCAAACGGGTCCTTGAAGAAGAGATTGACACTATGGGGAGTCCTCGGATATCTTCATTTGTAAGCTCGACGCCAGCGGGTGTGGGCTCCAGCGGATGCGAGGACGATGAATGTAACCACTGTAACGCTAAGAAGGATGAGGTGGTTGTACTGGGGAGATGGAGTTGCCACACACCGTCCTCGTCTTCCTGCCGGCCCCCTATTCATGTCTGTATCAATTGGAATTTCACTGGACCATCTGTCGAGTCGCCATGGGGGGGCTCTCGTTGCATCGGGACTCTTCCTCTTGTGTCAACTCCTCGCTCGAGGTGAGCTCGTGCAGTTGTTAACTCTGCATCCATCCCGTGATGTCTGTCATCGTGTCAAGAACCGTAGGCGCAAAACTTGGATCCTACCACGTATGCTATACAGTTCAACGTACCGGTGTCATGTTCTACTACCAGGGAGAAAATCACTAGGTCGAGTCCCGATATTACTAGACACTGTCAACTAGTGTGGGTTCCAACGACACATTGCAGATCACAATACGAAGGTGTTAATAACGACTTTACTTACGTGTAGACATCTCGAAATTGAAAGCACAGACAACTTGAAGCGACGATCCCGCTCATGGGTCCGAAGGCGTGAGAAAGTCAAACACTAAGACCGTACCGTACAGTGTACATGTACTCGCTGGTGTGCAGGCCGTAAAATTTCGTCGTCATGGATTGCTAGCTATTCTGAACTACTGGTAACTAATTGTTTCAGCACTTTATAGGAAGACGTAACTGAGATTGATTGATAAAGATGAGTCCCCGAATTGTGATTGCCAGTGGCTCGAAGCGTGTAGCTCTTCCAGCCAGGGACTTGTGAAAAGCAAACCCTGTTGCATCCAAGTCTGCTGGGCTACTTAGAAGACACTGATGACAGGTGAATATCAAGAGTTAACGGTGGCTTACGCGAAGAAGTTCATCCCACTGCAAGCGCCCAGCATCATGTCTACCGAGCCGATCCCCCCAACCCCCTCGGCTTTCAAGTTGCTCAGTGGACTTGTACTCCATCTCCTTTGCAATTTAGGGGAATGTTTTTACTGTAAATTTTAGGTGATGTACATCACTCTCGCGGCTGAAAAGACCCCTACGACTGTTGGGCTAATCATGTCCGTCGACCGTCAAGCTCCCATTTCTGGCGTTTTGCGAATCATCCTTAATGATAGCATTACACAGTCACACGGATTTGGAAAAAAGAATGCATCCCTTTGATCAAAGAGGCCCTTGCAGTCTCTGCAACCCCTTCTCCTAAGGTTACGATGGTCCACGAATTCCGTCATCATCCACTCAAGTTGCTATACCTCACCTTTGAACTTACCACCACATTGCTGTTCCGTCTACCATTCTGGGTACTCATTAATGTACCCAGGACCCTGCGACCACGACCGTCGTGGTCATTCAAGAAGTCAATTCTGATCAGGGCGCTAGACCGTCTGAATGTCGCCCAGGGAAGGTAGAGTAGAAGAATCCCCTTTATGGCTCTTGGAGAAGTGACACATTGCGTACAGGACGGACTCGTTGCAATTCTTCGGTGATCACTTGACCGTGTCAGAAGGTCCCGACGTGAAGCATGTCTGGGTCGAGCCCACACCCCAACTATTAAGCACAGAAATTAGAGGCTGGGCTGAAGTTGCGAAAGTAGTGCCTAGCACCATTCCTGGGTATTGGGTAGACAAAGAAGAAATGAACACGACGGACGTAGGAGCTCCACCAATGCCAGGAGAGAAGGTCGTCTACTCGCTGCATGGCGGCGCTTTTATCCGAATTTCAGCGAGCCCCCACGACATCGCTGCGAACATCGGACGGGGGTTGCTCGAACACTGCGACAATGTCCACCGCATATTCGCGCTCGAGTATAGGCTGTCAAAGCATGCACCCGACGAGCTTGCACATCCATTCCCGGCAGCACTACTCGACGCAATAGCCGGCTATGTATATTTGACGAGGACCGTTGGCTTCTCTCCGGAAAACATCATTGTCCAGGGGGATTCTGCAGGAGGAAATCTTGCCCTTGCCCTCGTGCGTTATCTTGTGGAGAATGCGAGAGTTGTCGAGGGATTGCCTGCCCCACCTGACGCGTTGTTGCTACTCGCCCCCTGGGCCGATCCGAACGATACAGCGGTACCTCCGGGCTCCCGTGCGAACGCAAACATGGCATCTGACTACATTGGTCCACCAGAGGGCCCTGTCGCGTTGTATGCACGGCGTGCGTTTCTCGGGCCACTTGCGCACGTATCTAACGGACGATTCAACCGGTATGTGGCTCCTGGGTGTGCAGATGCCCGCATGCCACATGTATCGTTTCAAGGGTTCCCACACACAATGATTGTAGCTGGAGAGGCGGAGATGTTGGTGGACCAGATCAATACATTGGTGGGACGCATGAAGCGTGATTTGGGCGAGAAAGTACGTTATTACGAAGTACAGGATGCAGTTCATGACTTCGTGCTTTTCCCATTCTGCGAACCCGAGCGGACACTAGCCCTTGACGCCATTGCTAAGTGGCTCGAGAAATAGATTAAAATTTTAATTAAGACCCTCAAATCTCAGATCACTGTGGCTTGGCTGCCCGGAAAATGATGGTTTCCTTTTTGGTGTCATCGGAATTCCTTTTTTTTTTCCGTACTCTGCCACTTAGCTCCCACAGCGTGAACCTTTCTCTAATCCATGTTTATTTGAATCCTATTTTCTCTCATCCGAACTTTCATTTTTATTTCTCATGGAGCCGAGTATTTCCAAGAGTGATGAAGAGAAAGCACGCCATGACAGGCGCGTTCAGCTAAAGTCCCTTAACGCCCAGAGTGGAGGTACGCCGTCAAGCTGAATGGTTTTAGGAAAGATTACAGACTCGGGTTGGTGTTCCCCCAAAATTTGAAGACACAAGCAAGGCTTTGGACTCCTCTATGAAGCGGCATACAGCCCTCATCAAGCGTATACGCCAGTCGATTGGCCTCGACAATCGTGACCAGATACTTAGAGACATTGAGACCCTCACACTGGAGAAGTATATCGAGGAAATCGCCGGGGCAGTACCAGAAGGTATCGCACGATGCAAACTCGAAAAGGATGTGTGGAGTGCTGCGGAGGTGCGTCATCCCGCCTGACAACAATAACTTGGCCTCCGTCCCAATGCGCATATATGCATGCCCCAGGTCATTTCGGCCCTCCATCGGCGCTTTCCTACAGCCTTTACACCTGCACTTGTCACCTCTCTTGCAAGCTCCCTGGCGCCGTCGAGCAAAGCAGCGCTCGCCACTATGGCTCCTGAACAGCGGGAGAAAGAAGAGATGGCGCGCGTCACGCGGCAGCGGCCGATCCTACGTGTCTGTGCTGAACTTGCACTAGTGGGTGTGATCCGCGATGCTCCTACGCGCAGTGGCGGGGAGTGGATTTTGAAGGCACTACGAGACCTAGTACGTCTCTTGCCATGGGAATGCACCACACATGGTTTAATGTCCAGCAGTTGTCCAATGACCCCTCTCTGTCGTCCTTACCCCTTCTTACGACCTTCCTCAAATCATACGCACGTCTTTTCCTCGGTGTTGTGCCACCTGCCACCTCGAGGCAGATATCAACTACAACAGACTCCAGCCCGCTTTCCTTCAATATGGGCGACGCGGCTGAGGCAGCGTTCCTGCCACATGGTGTGGGCGCAGAAGAAGACGAGCTTATTGAGAGGGACATCCGCGACCGATTCAAGAAGATGTGCGAGGGATATTTCGAGAATGTAGCGAAGAAGCTCGTCATAGAACACAAAGTACGCGGAACTATTGAATGTTTGTGGAGGTTCGCGGTGGCTTAATGGCCTTGCAGAGGCTGCAAGAGCAGGACCGCCGGAACCACGAAGCGTATATACGTTCAGGGGAGATCTTCGAAGATCGCCAACAAGCATACGAGAAGATGACGAAGAATTATGAGAAGTTGCTCGCGAGTTCCCAGACGTACGATCTCTATGTTTGTGGACTTCACAACTATCCTCAGTTGACCGGTAACTAGGTTGTCCGAGTTGTTGTGCCTTCCTATGCCTACACTCCCAACTTCTTCGTCGACGGGGAATTCTATCCAGATTGGCACTAATACGGGCGGGTTTCTCTCTGATGACGCGGACGAGGCTGCATTTGCTGCTCTCGGAGGCAAATGGGAAGACGAGGAAGAGCGCAGGTTCTTCGAAGACTTCCAGGACTTGCGAGAGATCGTTCCGAAAAGTATTCTTGGAATCGAGGATAGTAAGGACTTTAAAGGATGTGACGAGAACGATGTCGAGGCGAAGAAGAATGCGGAGGATGAGGAGGTGAGGAGGTTAGAGGAGGAGCTTGCGGGGCTTGAAGCTTCGGGTGGCGCACCGCAGGTAAATGGTAAGACAGACCCGCAGGAGGAGGCTGCAGAGGAACAGGACGACGGGTAAGGCACTGCTTTACCACTTCGTCAGTATTAGCACTGCGGCTGACATCCTGCGGTAGTGCTGCCACCCCAACACCTTCTACTCCGAGGGAAGGCTCGCGGCCAAATACCCCAACAGTTGCCCCACAAGGTCCCTCGCAACTACTCACAGCCCTGCTTGCACGTCTACCGGACTGCACGAATCGCACCCTTATTGACCAAGCTGCAGTCGAGTTTGCTTTCCTCAACTCCAAAGCTGCACGCAAGCGGTTGGTGAAGGTGAGTATAGCGCTACATTGCCACTACGTCTATGCTGAGATAAGATTCGTTAGTTCCTCACACAGGTTCCGAAAACGAGAACAGACTTACTACCACATTACTCTCGGCTTGTGGCTACCCTTAGCAAGTATATGCCTGATGTAGGCCACGACCTCGTTACTGCCGTAGGTTTGCATGGCACGTATGCGCGCTACGCTCATGGTGTTACAGTTGGACGAAGAGTTCAGATACTTGCAGAGGAAGAAGAACGTTGTAGTGGAGCTTGCAGAAGTGCGGCTCAAGGTATCGTGATTCACTTTAACCTTGCAGTCTTGCAAGCTAACAAAGTGCAGAATATCACTTTCCTATCGAATCTTACCAAATTCAGAGTTGTCCCGCCACATGTCATTCTTCATATGTTCAAAGTCTGCATAGACGATTTTTCTGGTACGAATGTCGACAATCTCGCCCTACTGTTAGAGGGTTGCGGGCGTTTCCTCCTTAGGAACGAGGAGACGAAGCAACGATTTGGCACTATGGTAAGTTGAGAAGTAGGATGTACTGTGACACCGCTAACCTCGTCCTGCAGGTGGAGTTGATTAAACGCAAGCAAAACCTTCTACATCTTGATCAACGTCAAATCATGCTACTTGAGAACGCCTACTACCAGGTATGTGGACCATCTGGGACCAACTTGTACTACGGTGCTTATTCTCGTTCAGGCCAACCCTCCTGAACGTGCACCTCGCCAAGAAAAAGAACGCACTCATATCGAACTCTTCATTCGGCATCTTATGTTCGATGTCCTCACCAAACGTACTATCGACAAGGTTCTCAAGTTGTTACGCAAGCTTGATTGGGACGATTTGCATACGCGCCGCATACTACACAAAGTCTTCACCAAGCCCCACAAATTGCGTTATGGGAATATCGCTTTACTTGCGATGCTCACTCTTGATCTGCAACGATACCACCCAGAATTCTCGATCGCCGTGGTAGATCAGGTGATGGAGGATATCCGCCGTGGACTTGAGCAGAATGTATATACTACGAACCAGCGAAGGGTTGCAGCCGTCAAGTATCTTGGCGAGCTATACATCTATCGCCTGATCAGTTCCGGTCTTATCTTCGACACGCTCTGGGCACTCGTCACATTTGGGCACCGTACGTAACAGTCATGTGGAGCATCATCACAAGAATAACGTAACTGCACTTTCTTTGTCACAGCCAAGGGCCATCCTCTGCCGCAATTCCCTTGCTCGGTGGACATGCCGGATGACTTTTTCCGCGTCCGGCTCGTATGCGTATTGCTCGACACCTGCGGCATGTGCTTTGACCGTGGATCGCAGAAACGAAAGCTGGACAACTTCCTAGTCTTCTTCCAGGTATGTTACACCCCCCATCTATTTTGGGGCAAAGGATTAAATCATCTTAGTACTATCTCCTGTGCAAAGAACTGATGCCAACGGACGTCGATTTCATGGTTACGGACTCGGTTGAAGCCATTAGGCCAAAGGTGGCTCTGGCGAAGAACGTAGAAGACGCAGCGATGGCTGTTGATGAGATGTTTTCCTCAACCGCCCAGTGCTCTGGCTGTGGGTCTCTTTGTATCCCAATCCCAGACGTGAATTCATTCCTACTTAGCTGGTGCTGGCGAAGGCAGCGGGGAAGATAGTGGTGACGAGGGTGAACGACCTAGTAAAGATGACGAAGATGACGAAGATGACGAAGTCGGAACTGTTCATTCTCCAGTGGGTCTGTTTCATCCCAATCGGCTCTTCCTTCTCATGTTCCTTGCCAGTTCGATGAGCGAGGCCCCTCTCCCGAACCAACTTTCGTCGTGACTTCATCCCAAGAAAATCTCGGTCCCAGTGAGGAAGAAGATGCTGATTTCGCGAAAGAGCTTGCCAAGCTCGTAACAGATACGTCCGCTGAGTCGCGCAAAGTAGATCGGCGCACCGCGCAGACATTGTGGGAGTCCGCTGTCCTACCGCCGGGTATGCGTAAACGGCACGAAGAAGGCGACGGCTCGACAGAGCATGCGATTCCCGGAGTCATGAACTTTACGATGCTGACAAAACGGGGAAACAAGCAGCAGGTACGGCAACTAGCGATTCCTTCTGAATCCGCGTTAGCCGTCCAGACGCGTTCGGCACAAGAGCAGGACAAGGTTGAACAACAGCATTTGAAGCGCCTTGTACTTGATTACGAGCAACGCGAAGAAGCCGAAGAGATTAAAGGTGAGTCTGACATCTCAACTTTGCAAGTCAGTCAAACTGGAATATTCGTTCAGCTCTTGAAACGAAGAGTCGACCTATCAAGATTCGCCTAGCTGGATAACTTCTACCCGCGCACGACAAAGACGCCACAATACTAGCTCTCATTGCCCCTCATTTCCTGGTTGACGCATCATTCTCGCGCCGCTGTCAGGTTGCAGAGCCCCGGAAGTTGCCGGCGCCCGCCATCAGAGGTAGACTACGCAGACCGACCAACCCGACGTGGTCCTACCACTTCTTGCACATGCATGACTCTTTTCGATGATGACTGAGGTGCGGGCCTCAGAAAAACTAGGCCGTCGGTCTGTGACTCACGGCTGGACAATATGCTGCGAGTGCAACTCGGAGGCTTGGTGTTCGTGTAGTTAGTCTCCTTATTTTCTTGTCAGTTCTACTCTTTTCAAGCGAAATGACCGAAACGTTTTTGTTTATCCAAGCGGAAGTAGTAGTAATTGCCTGAGGTAGCACTGCGGCTTCCAGCTGTAATTTTGTTCAGTTCGGGAGAACCCACTTAGTTGTGAACGTGTAGGCGACTATGCGTCATTGGTTACCAGTGGTTCACAAACAAAGGAATTGCTTGTACATGCCAATAGACTGACAACTATCGGTCTACTTGATACAGTACCTCCAAAATTCCGACAAGAAGTACGGTAGTTTCATTAAAATAATCTGAATGCAATGCATATATATGCGAACCGTCGAGTTGCTAAAAGTTCAACGCTCAACAGAAGGAAGCGGACGTTGATATCGATCAGACTAAGAAAAGTCCAAGTATGGCAGTTGTGAGCATGCCACGAAAACTGCCCGAATCCACAGTGTATCCCAGGGTTGGAACTACGCCTCTCACTGGCATCTGCCACGCTCATATCCGCGACCAGGTATCTCGCAGAAATTGCCACATTAAGCAAGTGAGAACTGAAGCTGCCCATCAACTGAATGGCTGAACATGTTGGCGAAAGTTTTGACTACAATTTCATTGGGCCTGTGGATATGTGTAAACTATGTAAAGGGCTGCAATGCATTGGCCTGCTAACGATACCTCGTACTTGCATATTCCATCGCGCGGGAAGTAGTTACTGATACCTCAAGTTTGAGTGTTGGTCCCTGTCAATATCGGCCCATTAATGAAGGTGGAGGGCATCGTCAAATCATAGATTACTTAGTGAGAACTTTGAACTTTATGGATTAAGGGTCCCTCATTCAAACCGTCCAGCAGATGGAGTACACGATAGCCCAACGATAGAGGAAACTAATGGTAGACAAATTACTGACGAAGCTGGGCGGGTTACAGAGTGCTAGCTTCGCTCATCGCAAAACCTTCAAAGCAAGAAATTCAGCAAGACAATAGACCCAAAACAGATACTACCGTGACTATCTGTCCAAAGATCTGTCCACAAGACAATTGTCCAAATCAGCCCGGACACTTCTTCCATGTGCGAATAGGCAAAGTAGCTTGCTTGTTGCATGACATTGCATGACCCTTCCTAGAACTCAATACGCGAGACATTATGCCATTTATTCCCCTACGATACCTGCATCCATCCTCTGGTCATCATGCTCAAAGAGACACCCGATACCAAACTTATCTGTTCTTACGAAACTGCCGTACAAGATTCTCTCATCTGGATTCTTTGAAAATGCGTTGTACTCTGGAAACTGGGCAATCGGTGATAGTACCTAGTCTGGCATGGTTGACGTAGATGAAGGACGAGTTTAACAATCTCTGTGGAAGAGGTGAGTCAACCCTAGGCTAGGTGTGCATATACGGAAGCGTCCGGAAGGAGCCGAGACCGTTTATGAACGCGTCCCTCGTCCTCGTCGCGTCGTGCTTTGTCCGTCTTCTTCTCATTGTGTGATCGTGAACTTACCGGTACTAATGTTCACTTCAGACGACGAATATGGTTTGGATGACCTCATGCTTGATGACCACGCTCTTGCTGTCCTTGACGCGACCGAAAGAACTCTTGTTGCTACCTTTACCTCAACATCTCGTCCCAGGTCTTCTCCTGAACAGCAACCCACCAAACGACTCAAGACAGGTCACGGTTGTGTCGAACTTCAGGGACGACAGCCTCGGGCTAAAGGTTTAACAAACTCGAGGATTTCCTTGGAGGATACAGACCTCCCGGAGATTACTATTAGCAATAGCTTCTATAGTGGACCGGGTCAATTTTTCGTCGGAAGCCAACAGTCAGAGCCTCAGGCAAGTCCGAATCTACACCGCAACAATTGTGAATCTGTAGGCAGTGTCGATTCAGATGTCATTTTGTTCTCCGTTCCGACTAAACGACAGATTCATCCTACTGAAAGAGATATTGTCGCAACACCTAGCAGCAACTCGAGATTCTCTTCCCCTCGCCAATTCAGTCTAGCTCCACAAATTAACAGAGAAAGAAGCATACCTCCAGATGTTGTTCCTAGCCCTGGGGCCCATCCCGTTCGTCACGACAACCCTGCTTCGTGCTCTTCCAATGCCCCTTTCACGAGACCACTCGCTCGTACATCGTCATTTAACGACGCGATGCGCGCGGCGCTACGTCATGCCATGTCGGAGCTTGACAATTCAGCACTTCAGCGCGAGTCATCGACTACGTCTAATTCTCCCCCACAGTTGTCTGCAGCGCCCCGGGCATATTCACAATGCCAGGTACCAACCCAAACTCAACCCACGAGTGATCCTAGGCTAGAACAGCCATCCCACGTCCAACGCCCTGAACAATTCAAACCACCATTACATCAGGTACGCCCACCTCGACAGCTCTCGTTGCATGAGTCAACTGGGCCTCACACACCGACGCAGTACCAACCTACTCTACAGGACAGGGAGCTCGAGTCCCTGAGATCTCAAGTAGAAGAGGTGTGTTCAGTACACACATTTGTCCTTCCTTAACTAATTCCTGTCTAATAGCTTAAAAGGAAAAATGCAGAACAGCAACAATCCCTTGATCGAGCTGTCTCAGAAAAACGCGACAAGATAGGCGAAGTCGAAATTTTACGTGCAAATTTGCAAAAGGTAGAGTCTATTGTTTGGAATGAGTTACATGTAACTGAGCGTATGTGTAGATCGCTACCGCGCATAGTGAGGAAACAGCAAAACTACGAGTGGCGAAAGAAAATTTGGAAGCCATTCAAGTTGTAGCACAGAGAAAGCAAGATGCTGAGCTTGAACGTCTACGTACGCAACTAATATTCAAGCAGCACGAGTTGGAAGCGTCTCGTAGGGCTATACCTCGACCTCCGGCACCTTCTCAAGCAACGATCTCTTCCCAGAGACACCGTTCGGATGTTCCGATGACACCAAGACATCACCACGCCGCTGCTCAAAACCCGTCTCCTCGACGATCAGTGGTACCAGCACCACATCCTCTCAAGGCACATCTACCTCTGCCGGGGTTTGTCAACGCTTTTGCTGTCCCGCTCTCGAAGAAGGGAAAAGGAAAGGCTCATGTTTCGCTGTTTGAAAAGAGCCAGGAAATACGTGAGAGTGACTGGGATCTGCCTCCACTATCGCCATCTAGTAGTCCAACGAGGGCTCCCCAGCGCACAAAGGGTGATGACTGCATAGAAATTGATCAAGACGAGACCGGTGCGCGGGCAGGTATTACTCCCTATCCAGACTTAGATTACCGTGTGGAGCGGTTGTGTGATGAGAGGACGCTGGGGCCCATCGCTGGTTCTTCGAGATCCGCTAAACCATTCGACTGGCTGAGCTGGGTGTGTTTTCTTATTTACTTTGCCTTCCACTCACAGTTCATATGCTAGTAATAGATAAGACAACTTATCCTCGCTCACGCAACTTCGCCTAATGCTCTGACTACACTGCAGCTTCTACTCGGTCAGCCACTGCGGTATGGAGACCATACTAGCGCCTTCTCCACGGCCTGTACATCCCTGATGGATGCTGTAGCTGCAAATCCGGATGGGTATGGTCCCGTTGCGCGCATTGTCGCCAATTCCCTATCGCAGATAGTGGATACCCAGTTTCGCAATGTCCAGGTCAGTTGATGCCCTTCCCTTATGTCAATACTAAATGCTGCGGACCTAGTTAAAGCCCCTAATCTCCACGCTTAATCTATTGGGTGTCCTCGTGATCTGTCTGCCATCTTTTGCAATAAATGTGCTGAAACCCACTCGTGGCCCAGCACTTCTCTGTACCATCTGTACCATCGTTGTCAACCTTTTACAGCCACCCGATACTGACAGTAAAGACCCCGAGAAAGTGCAAGAACATGCTCTCTTATTTGATCTCGCGAACGAGGTCTTTGGCCTGCTTGATGCAGTCATTTTTGCCCTTCCGCCGGAGTGTCACTCTGAGTAGAGTCACATCTTCTTTTCTGTTTCCCGGCCTTGACGCGCTCCTAGGCTTGCTCTCATCCCACGAACCCCAGGCATGCTTGCAACGATGCTCAGTAAGCACCAGCCTTCAAGTTTTCTGGAAAACTCCACTCGCACCCTTTCGTACCTCTCCATTCGTGCGTAGATTCTAGTTGTGCATGATTCCCTTTGTGCGCTCACACCATTGTAGGAGCCGGAATTTTTCGTTCGCTGCTGTCATTTTCCGAAGATACACCGGAGAGCGCCCGAAATTTCACCAATCTACCTCAAGTGGATAGGATGTGTGCTGTATTGATGGACTCGAATAGAACAAGCGCGCAAGTGCGTCTCGGAAGGACACTATCATTCACTTAATCGTGATGACGACGCGTTTCATCATACAGGGCAACTCTATTCGCGCGTCCGTACTCACCACTCTTATCTCGCTTGCAATGGCGCACGATGATGCTCTGACCATCCTTTCTGAGTCACCCTTTTTTGTTCCCTCTATCGTCACCCTACTCGCGGAGCTCTCCACAGTTCTGTGGGAAGAAGACCCGGAGCTCACGACATCGACGGTGCTTCTCTCCCAGTGTGTATCCTCCACTCTTCTTGCAGATTTCCTTTAATGATGAACTGTAGGACAGTAGCTATGGTCGCGCGGGGCATACTTCTCTTGCACTACGTCATCTTTCGCACGCAGAAAGGCCCTGCCAGCCTTCGCGGGCGTCTACAGGCGGCGCCACCCCGTCACTTCAATGGTATTGGGCATCAGTTCGTCGTAGCGCTCGGACGACTGAGCTTCGCGGAGCCACCAGACGAGGTATCGGCCTCGGATCGCATGTTGCTAGAGCAGCTTGCAGATCCCGCACGCGACGTTATGGATCTAGTTGTGGCTGGACCCGAGAGCGAGAGCGTGTGGTCGCTGTTCCAGGAAGAGGATAACAAAGACGAGGATGAGGATGGCCAGAGAGGCGACGTCGGCCATACATTCGAGGACGAAGATATTGTGATGGGGACCAATATACTGTAGGTATGCTACAAGAAGGCTTGCAATCTAGAATATACATGAAGGACGGTAGATATTATGGTAGCCCTGGGTAACAAGGCACAACATAGACCTCACGCATGTATTATATGACACACTCAAAGATTACGAGCACACAGTAGCCTTCACCTTTTGACTTGCATCACATACAGTAGAAGTGGACGAAACGTTCTCGCGGACCCGGCTAACTCAGAGGGTTGGTGCCGTTGGTATCACAAACAGGGCGAAGAATGGTGTAGTTCAATCCAGGTATAAGGGTAAGCTAGAGAACCCGAGAAACAGTAGGCAGCATCACTGTTCTCGGGTGATGAAGCAATGCTTCAACGGGCTCAGCTGTCTTTGCAATACGTAGAGAGGGGAACAATTATCCATACGGTTTAGCGCTGGCGAGTTGGGCGGCAATGAACAACTGAAGGCGGTGAGCACATCCTGTGCGGTCATGATGTATGCGAGCACGCTTCGGACCCAAATTATCCATATTTACTCATTTACCCAGGTGACGTGCTATAGCGTCATGGTTACCCTGAAAAACTGCATTGACTGGTACAACAGCTATAATACCAACGATGAGGTGGTCGTATTAGGAGCAATAGGTTTAAATGCCGTCAAAGAATCCGGGAATGCGTAGTTACAGCCCCAGTTGTCAGTAGGATGCCGAATTTGACGCAGGCATCCGGTTTCGTGGTCTGTGATAAGCTTCCTTGGAGGGTTTTGAAAGGTGACAAGCTTTCAGCCCCTTTTGGGAGAAGTGGTAAGGCCAGGTGATGGACATGGTAACTTACTTACGCTCAGACCATGACGTCAGCTGGGTCAAGCCCCACCGCCAGACCTTTATTCGTCTCGACGATGTGCAGAGACATCTTGTAGCTTTTGAAACTTAGGTCGAAGGGAATTCTTCGGGAAAGGTCGTATCAGGGGGTCCAACCCCACAGGGTTGGCCAAGGAGGTGGGATAGTCAGGGTGTTGGAGAGTAATAAGGCCAAACGGATGCAATTTGAACTTGTATACAATACATGGCCGTTTAAGTTATCACATAAAGGCGAACACAAGACAAGCTGCTGAGTACAGCAGTACCGCGTAGCCATGCCGCAAGTTTTCCTCTTGCCCACACAATACTTGCTATTGCCATGTGTGCTTGGGCTGGACAGTACGAATGACGCTCATAGTTTTGTCGACGATGCTGGCGCAGTGCCAGGGCCAACCCCAAGCGGTGGTGGATTCAGAAAGCGCGCGGGAGGTATCCACCCGGCCCCGCCCACGGCCAAGCTGTCCAGATTTGCACCATTGCGTTCCATGAGCACAGCGTGAAGCTGCCTCCACAGCCCAGCGACAACTTGGCGCATCGCCGCGAGCTCAGCTGCATGCGCGCTGGCAGCCATCCGAGACCGCGCGTCGTGGGTCTGCAGTGCGGTGTGGAGGGCGCTCAGGGCAGCGGACAGTGAGCGCCCGGTCGTTGTGGGTGGAGACGGTGGACCGGCATCTCCGGAGGGAGGTGGGAAGTAAGCTGCAAGGTCGGAAGGTGTGATCCCGGCATGGGGACTATGTGCAGCGTGGGAAGAGATGGCGTCGGGGGCTGCAAGGATGCTTGGGTCTTCAGCTGGGGCCATCGACACTTGGGCCATAACATCCACGGGGGATTCGTGAGGTCCGCGCCAAGGATTGGGTGATGTAGAGGAAGATGAGAGGGGTGAAAATGGGTGGGTGGGGGGTCGGGAGAAGGGGTGAGACTGTGGGGATAGAGGTGTTAGATCCGGTACTATTTCAGGGCTGTACCAAGGACCAAGGGCGCCTTTGATCAGTTGGAGTTGGTGACGGATTACGGCAAGCATGCCCTCAGCGGCATCAAGCCGAGCGCGTAAACGGGAATTCTCTGTCTGAAGCTCCGTAGTCCGCGCATCGGAAATACGGAAGAATCCTTGGAGCCCGTCGTATGGACAGTGGGTTATATGTGTCTCTGTGAGGGAAAGACGTGCACCTGTCCAGCTGCAGCCGTAGGAGGCGTGCTCGCAAGGTACAATTGCGGCAGGGCAAACTTGAGCATGAGATGTAGATTCTGAACGGGAATGTTGGATGTTGCAAGAGGGGCACAAAGTTGTCTCCATGGAGCATACCAGATTATGGGCCTATATGGATCTAGATAACAAGGGATGTCGGGACTAAATAATGGGGAATGCTTACAGCGAGCTCGGAAGCCTTCATCTCTATTGCACAGCTGTCGCAAGCGATGAGACGATGGGGACAGAGGGGATTGTGACCGAGAATATCCTTTCTCATTGCTTTGATGGAACACTCGGGGTCCGGACACTGCTCCTCGGCAAAGAGACAGTCGTCTTTCAAGTGTGAGGAGAGTAGTTGTCTCTGACATGTAAATTCGCAGCCGACTGGTCGATTGAGACAGTTGACGATGAGCTCGTCTACCATCTGAGAGGGAATTAGCAAAAAGACAGGAAGGGGAGTTAAATGAGTGCCAACATGACGAATGATAGGGTTGCTTGGTGCCATATTCCTTGGGGAGAGCGGGGAGCGATCGATAGGACAATGGGGAGAAACGTGAAGGGCGGGGAGAATACAGTCACGACAGAATGTATGCGTACAGGTTTGACTGGTGGTTGGATCCAAGAAAGGCATTCTGATAGAGTGGATGAGAAAGAGATTGGGGAGAAAAGAAGAGAGAGAGCTAACCGACATATACAACATATCAGGTTAGGATTTGGAGAGTCGAGGTAGACAAAGGTACAAGACATGTCACATCACGTGTCAGATTAACTGGGAGGGAGAGTTAAGCCCGGCTATCCCGGGTTATCCGGCCCGGTTCATCATGTTGCGTGTCTTCACTTTAATCGTCATTGCCCTCGTCGTCGCTCACGGTACTCATTATTCTCTTCGTAATTCTACTTTCCTCGATACTTCAGACCCCTTCTTATCCTCTAATCCACATCCCCTTGCTGCCACTTATTCCCTCGCCTCCAAGCGCAGTCTTCTAAATCTTATATTCCTAAAGTGGTCTTGGGCGTGGTCCACCGCCGCTTTCTTCACTCTCCTTTTCACCTCCCCTTTCAATCGCATACGCAGGTCCCTCCAATGGTCTGTCGCAACTGCCACGTGGTTCGCACTCACTTCATGGTTCTTCGGTCCAAGTCTTCTTACTCGCTTGACCGCCGCAACCGGTGGCCAGTGCGGCCTCCATATCGGTAATACCTTTATCCCCATCCCCGACGCCTATTGCTCCGCCGGCCTGTCTGTCACACGCTCTACACATCCTAACCTCTTTCCTGTCGTCTTTCTTTTCGAGGGCCCGGACGCCGACCCTAGCCAGCCCTTCCTTCCCCGACTCCGTCTTGGCCATGACGTATCCGGGCACGTCTTCTTGCTCACCCTCGCCTCCTTATTCTTGGCCGACCAATTACGGCAGGCACGCTCCTCTGCTCATCTCTATGCACTTGCCGCGAGCGGGGCACTATTATCCTTATGGGTCTTTTCCTTATGGATAACGAGTGTCTTTTTTCATTCCCCTTCTGAAAAGATATCTGGTTTTAGTACGTCCCCATTCTCCCATTATCCTCCCCCGTAACTAATCTCCCCTTTTCTAGTCCTGGGAGTCGCCTCCTTTTTTATTTCCCAGTTACCTCTCTGGCCCTCTCGCTCCAGCCCAGCGTCAGCGCTGTAACCCTCCCAAATTACGGCATCATAATACAGTCACTTAGTACCTTGCCATGTTTGTACATTCTTGCGCACCTCAGCTCAAACTCTGCATGTTTCATTGTCTGTCCGTCCGAGCTATAGTAACATGATGCTGCTTAGCATCTGTCCATGCGAGTTCGCCAACGCCTATTTAGAGTAGCACCACACCAGTACCGCCCACATAACCAATGCTGGCGCAGCCACCCTACCCAGATCCCTTCCGACTGCATTCCAGACCTCACTTCCTTTCCCGCGTGTCCCGGACCGTCGTGGCCACCACGCGGGAGCACGTATCGCAACACGCCGCCGCCGGCCTCGGAGCGTGAACGCGTAAGTGAAGGTCCACGCCCGCGCGGCTGGTCCGGTTGCCGCCTGGACGGGTGAAGCCGTTCGCGTCGAATGGCGCCGCGCGAGGAGATCGGCGCCAAGTGGCGACGCAGGTGGGATGTAAAGGTAGTGAGCCCGCACCCCATCGTGCTCGTCTTCCTCCTCGAGAGCAGGTGGTGGCCCTGGTTGCGGCGGCGGCAGTGGCGATGAGAGTAGCGTGTTCGGCGCGGCAGTTCCGCGGTACCCGCCTAGGGCTTGCCACGAGTCACGCATACGGTCGTCGTACCCTCGTTGAACGTTGGGTGGGGTGTTTGAGTATGCGTATGAGTAAGAATACGCCGATGACGCAGAGTAGGGAGAAGGCACCAGCCGCGTCTCTCTCGGGCTCATCAGTTTGGTGGCCTCAGCGTGACACGGAAGAGGGGACGTCGTCGCCAGGCGCAAGTGTGAGCCATCCCGTGCGCGTCGCACGTGTACAAATATGAGAATGATTATGGTGAAGCACGCAGCCGGCATATAAAGGTGCACGAAAGTCCCGCTCGCACGTGGGAGAAGACAGGGGACATGTGCGTGCGACGGCACTTGATCTGGATACAAAGAGAGGAGGTGGAAGCCCGGTCGCGTAATGTGCCGAGCGGGTGAAAACGACTTCACTGTAATCTCGTGAATCTCCTCGCCCAAACCTGGCACTCTGTGTGTCATGTCGCAATAGTCACGATCATCTGCGCTGCGAATCGTTTGCTCAATGTTTTTTTTAGAGAGACAAAAGTGAGGGGGAAACGCATACCTAAAGACGACCACAGGACGCAAACTTTCTAGAAGAAATGAGGACGTCTGTTTACCGAGCGTCTTCTGCCAACCATGACCAACGCCACGGTGGATTGTCCCTCGTTCTCGTAGGGGACCACACGTTTTTGACTCTGCGCGGTGAAGCGGGATATGACTGAATAGTATAGCAGGTCTCACTTGTTCCTCTGAGTGAAGAGACATGATTATTTTTTGATGTCGGTACGCGGGAATCGTGTAAACATACCAGTTGCCAACCCTTTGACAAATTCAACCGCACCATCGCGCAGAGGAATCCACTCCTCAAAAGACGTGCCCTGCCCTGCTCGGATGTAGTCTTCGTCGACAATCCCGGGAGAGTCGAGCAAGATCAATGAATGATTTGCCATCGTAAAATGCTGATTCACGGGGCCAAAATACTGTTCATAGCGTTGTCGAACGTGTTTGCTGAAAGCATTTGACACGCCAAGGCTATTACAAATCAGTTCAGTCGATATCACTACCTAGAGGAGACTTTTACCCAACGTCCGCATTCCCTGGTATATATCGAGCCTCCAGCCCTGGTTGAAGTGAAAAGAACTGTCTGAAATGTTGAACATAGGCTGCGAATCTGAATGATGAAGGGTAAGCTTGGTCCAATGAAGGGGTCGAATATGTGGAGAAACGTACTCATCATCAGACTCGATGGATCTCCCGTTCTTGAGCATGTCCCCTAAGAAGAAAACCAAGTGTGGGCGCAGGTGATGTGTGACATGCCAAGCTCGACGCATGTAAACGTCATGAAACAGCTCTGCCAACGTGCGAGAGGATGCGTGTGGGCTGGGGACCTGCGCATCTGCTATGAGAAGTATGTGTGTTGGACCTGTTCCTGACACGTAGGGCTTCGTCGGATGAATAGCCTACAATCAACGGGAGGGACAAGTGTACTGCGTTGACGTACCCTGTTATGCAACTTTGGCCATCTGCAGACCAAAAGTGTGTAAAAAAACACCCCCAACTCGCCCCAGAAGATGAGCGCGATCCAACCGAAGCGAAGGGCGGCAAGGAGTGGGTCAGATGCAAAAACGCGTACGAGGTGGCCACAATTGAACTTGCGCTTGCCGAACAGCATCATTATCTCTGGCCGAGACTGCCAGTGGGCGGCCGTGAGGGTGTCGTATCTAGTTGTTGAAGAGTCCGCGTAGACCCACGTGGCTAGCCAACCAACATGAAAGAGAGAGACACAAATGGAAATCTAATTGAATTGAACATGACAAATTACTTCTACTCTCCTTGAACCCTAAGTATCGTACCTCGCCAAAGCCTGACCCCCAAAATCATCAGACACAAGCCACAGCAGGACTATCGATAGACAGGCTTACCTGTGTCTGTTCCAGATCCACCTGCTCGTCCTCGTCGTCATCGTCCTTCTCTCGCACACTGACACCTTCATCCCAGGCGCCGAGTCCCCACCCTCCGACACTCTGTCGCGTCTCTGGCGGATCTGGGCTTCGCAACGACTCCAAAAGCTCGCGGTCGCGCTCTCGCCCACCAACTCCCGCATTCGCACCGAGCCCTAGGCGAGGTGTCACCACGTCATCCTCAAGCTCCGAGCCCGTCTCGTCGAGACTTAACGGGCCGGGGCGATGCGCGATGCGTCCGCGGCGATCACGCGGGATGTTTCCCGAGAGGAAAGACAGCGTCCGTGGAGCATATGCCCTGCGCTGTCCTGAGAGGCGTGTACCAGTTGCGCCGGAGCGCACAACTTTAAGCAGGTGTTGCACAGCAAGTTCACCTTGTGATGGAGTTGGGGCAGAAGTACATAGGGAGGCGGCAGTTGGTTGCCTGCCCTGAGAAACAAGGACAAGAAGCCTACAAACGCGCAGGCGCAGATCAGCGCAGATGTTCCCTTTACCCCAAAATTGTAAGGCCCTCACATTTGTTGAAGGCGGGGATATGTATGGCTCTCGGATAAACCTTCCTGCTTAAGCATGCCAAGACGTGCGATCAAAAGCGTAGCGATTGGCAGTATGATTTTGTCGCGGAAGGAACGCAAAGCCAGCGTCCGGACATCAATGTGAGAGGATGATGGGAGTGGGTACGAAGGTAAGGATGTTGAGCCTTTCCCGTTCTGTCTTGTGGGAGAAGAATTTCGATGCGTCTTGGGCGTACGATACAATGCAGATAAAACAGGTTCCGTTTGGAGAGGAAGTAGCACCTAGTATGTCTGTCAACAATTGAAGAACCGAGCGGTAGATGACGGCACACGCACCCCTTCCACATACGGGAGAACTTGGTCCCAGAAGAAGCCCCAAAGTTCAACTACCCGGCCTACTAGCTTGTCGTCCTCTACGCCTTGGAGCTTTCCGTTTAGGGTATCCATACCCGAGCCGATAAGCTCTGAAGTCTCGCTCTCAAGAGTGGCAACAGCCCTGGCTGGAGAGTTAGATACGACGCTTTGTATGTGGCGCTTGACGAGCTGATTCAAGTCCTCTCTGCATGGGCTCATACGTCATTACAAGGTATAGATATGCAAAATGGAAGATGCACGCACATCGGTATTCGGAGGGGCTCACCATTAAAGAGGGGAAGGACTAGGACGTGCAATGTACCCCATGGATTGTCACCGGAGGAGCCAGTGACGAGATTGGACGGGGTGAGGGTGATTGAGCTTGCAGAGACAAGGGTCGTCGAAGACGTGGCAGAGTTGAGGGTTGGGACATAGTTGGGGAGGTATGCAAGGCTACCAAGGCGATGCATTTCGCGGGACACCAGCTTCGAGTCGTACGTACGGACCTGAAAAGGATGCGCCGCGTATCAGAAGAGTGCAATTGCACAATTAGGTGTACAGTGGTACCTTTGAGGGAGAGGTGTGAATTTTGGAGGACGACGGGCCGCCACTTGTACTTTGTGAGATCTGGGGTGCAGGTGAGCCAGCATTCTCGCGGAGCTGAGATTCCCCTCCTCGGAGGTGGGAACGCGAACCAAGGGGGCTACGCGTGGAGGATAGTTTATCTGTGAACATCGCTTCCACAGGACTGGCCTTCACTCGTGGGAGTACCCGTCGCGGGCGTGGCGTGGGGCGTGGGGCGTAGGGCGTGCCCGTTGCAATGCAGGCGCCGTGACTCGGATGTCAGCGGCTATGCGGCCACGCCTATCGCATCTCAGACACTTTACTGTTCTCGCTCTCGAGTCTTCTGCTGATGATACTTGTGCTGCCGTCGTTGCCTCTTCAGGAGAGATTCTTTCAAACGTCGTCCTGAGACAAAACCATGTGTGGGTCCCCATATCATCTCCTACTCTCAGCTTCACATCCTTTGAGTAGACATGAACAATTTGGCGGTATCCACCCCTATAGGGCAGTTCAAGCCCACCAACAAAATATGGTTAGACCTCCGCCGTCCTCTGCAGGTTACTAAAAGCCCACAGGATATATATATATAGCCTAGTGCTGTCCAGAGAGCTCTCAAAGACGCCCGTATAAGTGCAGTGGATGTCGACGGAATCGCCTTCACGCGTGGACCGGGTGAGAATCATCAACTGGGACAAGTCCTATCTGACCTTATAGGACGTAGGCATGACTGGCTGTCTCGGTGTTGGTTCTAGCGCGGCCAAGACCCTTGCGGCAGCGCTGCAAAAGCCACTCGTCGGCGTCCACCACATGGTACGCTCTCCCTTCTTTTCGTCTCTGAAAAAGTCACGAGTCGATATAAAGCAAGCACACGCCCTGACGCCTCTCTTTACTTCCACTCCCAACCCTCCAAGTTTTCCCTTTCTCTCTCTACTTGTATCAGGCGGCCACACCCTCCTTCTTCTTGCAACCTCTATCACCCAGTTCCGCGTCCTCGCAACAACAAATGACGAGAGTATTGGACGTGTATTTGACAAAATCTCTCGAATGCTTGCCCTTCCCTGGTCCTCCAAAGGTCCTGGAGCCTCTCTGGAGGAATTTGTTTCTGCTTCACCTGCTCAAGATGACCTGGTCCCGTCGATGCCCCAAACGATGCCTGGAATCCTTGGTTTTTCCTTCGCTGGACTGCATTCCTCAGTGGAGCGCTTCGTGAGTGCTCGAGGAGGCGCAGCTGCCCTTGATCTTGCAACCAAACGTGCGCTAGCGAGCGCGTTTCAGAGGGCCGCAGTGAAGCAGCTCGAAGAAAAGGTCGTACTGGCATTGGCGTGGTGCCGAAAACAAGGACTTGGCGTTCAGCATCTTGTGGTCAGCGGCGGCGTCGCAAGTAACATGTTCCTGCGGCATAGGTACCGTTTCAGATCCTAGGGCGCACCTATTTAGACGCGCTGATGATTCTAGACTTGAAGCCTGTGTGATAAATGCAAACCCTCAAGATCCGATATCCTTAGTATTTCCGCCGCCGGACTTGTGCACAGGCAAGTTGGGATTCATAATCGTGCCGTTCTCAGTTGAAGGAAGGATTAATATAATATAGACAATGCGGTGATGATTGGATGGGCATCTATGCACCGCTTTCTGAGCGGTGACACGGATGATTATTCGATCCTGATTCAGCCCAAGTGGCGTATTCAAAATTTGTCAGACAACAGTGGGGGTGTGATGGGGTCCTGAATCCTAATATCACGGGCGCTTTCAACAGCAGGTCGTCGTCCTCCACGTTTGATTATAATACTGTAAATCCTCGTAATAATCTGGTATACCGTGGTTTCTAGAGTCTATGAACAATCTTTATTCTTGCTTGACAATTAGAAAGAGTACAGAACTTGCAAGTCAACGGGACAGCCGTGCGTGCGAACGGAGTGATCCTAGGACTCCGGACAAGGACAGCCCCATACGTTATAAAAAGGTCTCAGTCCCGCTTATCTCCTCCCTTGTCGACCTTTCCTCTTTCTCTTCTTCTCCATGAACCAATCCCACTGCTACATGAATCGCCCTTCTTGGGCTTCCCATGCAACCCCCGTTGACCCACCTCCCTTTCCTTCATTATCCACTACTGCACTTCAGGATATTGTCGAGGGCCAACAGCGCGCTACCAATGGGCTCCTTTCCCTCTTGTCGCAAGAACGTACCACCAGTGATCGTAATGCACGCGACCACAAGCAGCAGCTTGCCAATTTGACAGCTCTCTCTCAGCATTTCCTCAGTTTTATGCCTGATGTTGAGCAAAAATTCTCGGCGCTTGAATCCTCAATCCGCAGTCATTGCCCAAGCGCCGACAATAATGACCTGCAAAATCGGGTCAAAGACATGGTGGAAGTTGTCGCCAACCTTGGGCGCATCGCTGAAGGCTTTGCATCCTCGACCGGTCTCCGTCTTGTGCCGGTCTGTAGCACAGCCTCACCTCTTTCCAAGGAAACAGGCAGTTCTGATCACATTTATCTGCATTCTCAGGGTCTAGCGCCCAGTCCGTGGGCTTGGGTCCCAGCAGACACCCCGCCATTGCAACAGGATCCCACATCATTCAGTGCAAGCTTCCCGCAGGCGCCACGTATCTTTCCCGCTGCCATCCCAAACTCCACACGGTCGAGCCTCTTTGCCCACAGCACCGGTCCCGCCCGCTCTGTCCATTGGCCCAGTGACCTCGATGCTCCCACTACATCCTGGGCTACGCCATCCTTTGATCCGTACTACACCAATCCTTATGGTTCCGGCATTGCACCTGCGATGTCATCCCGTTTCTCTCTAGGTGGCCTGCGCAGTTTTTCCACTGGCACAGTCCCCAGCGCTGCGTACCCGGCATACCTACCCTTCTCTCCAATGTCGTCCACACCCTCCTGTCCCTCTTCTCCCTTGACTCCTGTTAATACCCGGTTTGGGGCTCGCTCACCCGGCCCTTTTGAGCGCCATTCTGCTCCTCTCGCCGTCCCAATTGTAGAATCTCCCCACCTCGCACGCACAGCGGCATCGTCTTGCCCTGCCTCGACTCCTTCGCAGACAGAGTCTGTTGTAGGGTCCATACGCCGGACCCATCTCTCTCCTATTACTGAAAGTCGCACACCCTCGCCAGTAGTCCCCTCGCCACCAGCTTTTGGTCGCACGCCACCGAATGGGCCGTCCCCATCCACATCTACCATTGAGACATTTTCTACGCCTTCTGGCTTGACCGTGAACCCCCCAGGTGCACCACGGGCGGGTCTTTTCCCAACTTCGAGGGTACGAT
This sequence comes from Lactifluus rugatus, assembly GCA_003315895.1. Taxonomy (NCBI): domain Eukaryota; kingdom Fungi; phylum Basidiomycota; class Agaricomycetes; order Russulales; family Russulaceae; genus Lactifluus; species Lactifluus rugatus. Next base: position 701 of record QFDW01001809.1, on the reverse strand, counting down.
CGGAATTGTTGGGTCCCGATAGTCAGACACCGCAGGCCTGGCTTGGTATGATGTACCCGAGCGGACCTTCTTCGAGTGCGCCATCTATTGATGGGTTTTCAATCCCTTCCCCCCCACGTGTCGAGCTTCCTCCCCTTCGCCCCGTCGACTCTGTTCGTTGGTCATCACTTTTCCCGTCTGCGCCGGTAGTCGTTGAGCGTCCCGCACTAGGGGGTGGTCCCTGTGGTATAACTAGGGTGTCTTCGCACGATGAAAGCAATGCGAGCCCCATGTCGAGTCCCGTGCGGTCTGTCATCAGTTACGCCGATTCCGCAGGTATGTCCTATACAAGGATACGAGTTCGTGCCCTGCTCACAGTTCGCTTTGCGCAGAACCCAGCTCACCCTCAGAGTCTATGACGCCGCTATCACACGCATCTGGCGAGCCAACCTCTGGAACTGTCCTGAATACGCTGCCTACCGACATCGTGGATATTCCCAGGGGATCCGACTCGTCCCTTCAACTGATGGCTGTCGCGGCTGTTGCTAGGACTGCCGCCACAGCTGCTTCGAATGTACCCTCCAACGCTATGCTTTCCCGTCACCAGTTCGTATCGTCCTTCTTCGAATCCCTGCAGCGCGGCTTCAAGGTACCTGCTTCCGTCGACCTATCTCGCGCTGGCTTCGAAGTATCCTTCTCAACTGCCTCTGTCCCGTGGGTTG
>QFDW01001796.1:0-14753 GCA_003315895.1 Lactifluus rugatus | reverse complement strand
GGCCTGCCCGTGGAGCCGTATCCGGACCCTGGGCTCCCTGCGGATTACGTCGGCGTGAAGGTACCTCAGTTCAGCTTTAGCCGCTTGTCCGGTGCAGACCCCGTGCTTGGCGTCGAAATGGCGTCGACGGGAGAGGTGGCGTGCTTTGGTAGAGATAAGTACGAGGCGTACCTTAAGGCGCTCATATCGACGGGCATCGTCCCACCAAACCCACCAAACAAGAACATCCTCTTATCTGTCGGAGGATTCAAGGAGAAAGTCGAGCTCCTTCCTTCTGTGCAGAAGCTGCAAGCCGCCGGGTACAACATTTTCGCCACGTCTGGGACGTCTGACTTTCTCAGCGAGCATGGCGTTTCCTGCAAGGTTAGTTTTTGAGCATTTCTATCGTTCTAGTCGCTTTTGCTGAGCCGAGCTTTGACCTCCTTTCTACGTACAGTATTTGGAGGCGCTCGGAGATGGGGGCAGTGAGGACAAGTCTGAGTATTCTCTAACGCAGCATCTGGCAAACAACCTCATCGATATGTATATCAACTTGCCGTCGAAGAATCACTACCGCCGGCCGGCAAGCTACGCCAGCAAAGGCTACCGTACTCGCCGTATGGCTGTAGACTTTGCCGTGCCACTCATCACGAACGTCAAGGTGGCAAAACTACTGGTGGAAGCGCTCGTGCGTAAGATGCCCCTGAACGTCTCGAGTGTGGACGCCAAAACGTCGCACCTGACCCATGTCTTCCCGGGCTTGGTCAATATCGCCGCCTTTGTGCCAAATCTGGCTGTTCCTGGCAGCGACGACATCGTGGAGGCCACAAAGGCCGCGCTCAGCGCAGGCTTCACGACATCGCTCCTCATCCCACTCGGGAATGGCAGCGAGATCTTTGATCGCGCGACGCTGGACCAAGCTCGCGCGAATATATCTACGAACTCGGCGTACGGGAATTACGCACTCAGCGTCACCGCGTCACCCACGAATGCGAAAACACTGGACGAAGAATTGCAGGCGGACGTCAAGTCACTCTATATCCCGTTCGTTCCCGGCAACGTGGTTACGCAAGTTTCGGTTGTTGCAGCTCATTTTGCCTCCTGGCCTGTTGACAAGCCTATCATTACTAATGCCAAAGGCGCAGATCTTGCATCTGTGCTATTGGTCGCGTCCCTCAATAGCCGTAGCGTCCACGTTAGTGATGTGCAGAACAAAGAAGATCTCCTACTGATCAAGCTCAGCAAAGCGAAGCAGCTCAAGGTCACGTGTGACGTCAGCATCTATACCTTGTTCTTCACGAAGGACCAATTCGGTGCTGGCGTAAAGGCGCTCCCGACGAGGGACGACCAAGCGTTTATCTGGCAAAACCTCGATGTCGTTGACGTCTTCACCGTCAATGCCCCCCCATTCTATGTCAGCCTAGAACAGGGAGAGAAAGGATCGCCGTGGTCTGGCGTCAAGGAGTCCCTTCCTCTACTGCTCACGGCCGTCGCTGACGGACGCCTTACCCTGAAAGATATACAGGAACGCTTTCATGACAATCCCATCCGCATTTTAGGACTACCAGAGCAGACACATACACAGGTTGAAGTCGTCGTCAATAGGCCGTCCATATTCCCCAGACGCAGCGAATATTGGTCTCCACTCTCCGGCAAGCCCATCAAAGGCGCAGTGCACCGAGTCATCCTTCATGGCCAGACGGTCTTTTTGGACGGCACTTTTATCACTCCACCGTTGGGGAAAGACATCTCTGCGGCGATCATAAGTCACGCAATAGAGAAACCGGCGGCGGCGCACCTTGTTGCTAGCCTCTCCGCTGCCCAATTTTCTGCACCATCTACAAATGTCCGTCCGACACCTACAGATACCCCTATTGGTGCTGGCACTCCTTATGGCCCGCTGCGGTCACAACAGGCTCTTACGCACTTCCTCCCGCACCCAGCTTTCCACCGTCGTCACATTCTTTCCGTCAAACAGTTCACACAGCGTGACATCTACGATCTGTTCTCGCTTGCGCATGAGATGCGTCTGCAGGTGGAACGTTCTGGAACCCTCGACATCCTCCGAGGGAAGGTTCTTTGTATGTTATTCTATGAGCCGTCAACACGCACGAGCGCCTCGTTTGAGGCGGCAATGAAGCGTTGCGGTGGAGACGTCGTGTCTGTCACTGCGGATCGCAGCAGTGTACAGAAAGGTGAGACACTGCAGGACACGATTCGGACGCTCGCTTGTTACGGGGACGCGGTCGTGCTGCGCCACCCTGACGTGGGCAGCGCACAGCTCTCTGCGAAGTACTCTCCCGTTCCAATTTTGAATGCGGGAGACGGCATAGGCGAGCATCCGACCCAGGCCCTTTTGGACTTGTACACAATACGCTCCGAGCTTGGCACTGTCAATGGACGAACGATCACAATGATCGGCGACTTGAAGAACGGACGCACGGTGCATTCGCTCGTGACGCTTCTTTGTCTGTACTCTGTGCGCCTCAACTTTGTCTCATCCACCTCGCTCTCAATGCCATCGAACGTCGTCTCGGCGGCACGCAAAGCTGGTGTACCTGTGCACGAATGCGAGAGCCTGGAGGAAGCTCTTGGTGAGACGGACGTACTTTACGTCACGCGGGTGCAAAAGGAGCGATTCACGGACGAAAGGGAGTGGGAGCAAGTAAAGGATGTTTATCGGGTGGACCACGCCGTCCTCTCGCGGGCGAAGGAGGACGTGATCGTCATGCATCCCTTTCCTCGGGTCAACGGTAAGGGCGATAGGCCGCGTTCCCTTCTATCTCGTTGGTTACAGCGGGATAATCATGCGCTGCAGAAATCGACCCCGAGGTTGACTTTGATTCCCGCCGCGCGGTGTACTTCCGCCAGATGCGGTATGGACTATATGTGAGTTATTTTTGTCATCCTTTGGTTTTTCTCTTTGTCGTGTTTTGTCTGAGAACACTGGTTTTCTCGCTTTGCAGATTCGTATGGCGCTACTCGTCAGCGTGCTAGGCTAAATGGGGAATTGACGAGAAAACAAAAAAGTCTTATGGTTTAAGGTTTTTCCTTTTATAGGTGAATCTATAGATGGAGGAATATGCGATCCAGGGTACCTCTCAAAAGGTTTGAGCTGTGCAAAGAACTACGAGAAGAATTCCCTTGTATCCTATAATGCCTTTACGTGGCACTTTGATATTGAGCAAAAGCGGCTGGCAACCGATAGTGTATGTAGATCTATATCCCGCATCGTACGGAACTTTTATCAGCATTCCCTCCCTTTGTTTTGGCCGTATTTTTTGTCGCGGGGTGCATTCTCTACTCTATACGGAGGTCTAGAAGTCTATGCGTTCAGCGGTGGCTGTGGGTGGACCGTGACAAGGCATTTGAGCCACACCGGGAGCCCGGACCGGATGGGCGTATTGTTGTGGCCCAGCCGCTGCCCGATTTTGACTCTCAACACCTCTGACCACCACTGACCGTTTTTTTCGTCTGTACACTGCTCCTGGTTCTGAACCCATCCCACGCTTTGCAAGAAATCGTCGCTTATTCTTCTGTCATGTCTTTATAACATCATCTCATTAGACGAACGAAAACACCGCCATTGATCTGCTTTGCGACCACAATTTCAGGTCGCGCACCTTTTCTCGCTACCATTCCAAAACTCCTCGGCTAGCAGAAATGCTCTTTCATCCTTTCGAATCTGTGGCTACTGAAATAGGTTGTCCACAATGAAAATAGTGTTCAAGATGTGGCTTGCAAAAGGTTCCTTTCATTGTGGATGACCCCGTGTTGACGACCCCTATGCCACCGCAAGCAACTTCCACTGCGTAGCGCCGAGCTCTTGACCGTTAAAAAGAGTTCCCTCTCCTGCCGTCGGATGTCCAACCGTCACCGCAGCACCTAGTGCCAATTCTCCTGTCACAACCTGCTCACTTCTTAACCATGACTCGCCACACTCCTGCCTGCCACGTCGGTGTCGCGTTTTACAACGTCCCTAATTTTCCTACACAGTGGACCCTCTTACTTTCTGAAAGTCCGCTGTTCGAGGGCTACGTATGGTGCGGCTCCATCACCGAGACCGTAAACGGCTTTGGCGCATCCTGGACGATGTGCAATACGTCTCTGACAGCCATCAACCCGATGGCGATGTTCTTGGGCATCGTCCACATCGCCCAGTCCTCCACGCCGATCAATACCACGAAGTCTTTGATATCCCTGGAGAACATGACTTTGGGGACCAACCACCCCTCGGCCTTCTACCAGAACAGTAGCGAAAACTATGTCGTCGTCGCCTTCTTGCATCTTCGCGAGAGAGGCTCTATCACCCTCAACGACCAGAAACCGCAGGGTCTCTCGAACTCCATTCGAGCGCGTCTCTCTGACCTCCAGCGTACCCGCCCCCAGGCAGGCAAAGGCTATCCTATTGTCAGCCTTTGAACGATACCCATCCGTTCCTCGTAAGTTATCACCGTCTTCTATCCGTGACTCGCGACCATTACCATTGATATCTTTCGCCTCAATAGATCTATACTTTGCTTGTGTCTCGGTTTTAGACTACAACTACTGCTACCACTACGTCTAATGCTACGGGTCGTTTGATAAGTAGGGTCTCAGGATACCTAATTCGCTAGCTAAAATGATGTAGCTTCTGTGGGCCAGAGACTAGAATGCACAGATATTCTAGTGTGATCAGTTGTGACTTTGCTTGATGATTGTTCAACATGGTACAGCGACGCCCTTAATGTCATTGAGAGACTATGCTACATGGCTCGCCTCTCCAGGTGATCGGTGGTTCGTAACAGTGATTTCGTTTGAACCCGCCGATGCGTATGTCGCACTCGCCTCTGAATTCGTGCACTGCGTTCGGAGTCGACTCGACTCGGGTATTGACGATCACAGTCTATTGCCGAAGCGACTTTGAAGGGAAGGTGTGATTGTGGTGGCATTGGACCAGACGAGAAATGGATCTCTGTGTGGATCTGGAACCGAGAGATGGTGCAAAGACCGAGATCGATTACTTAGATCCAGAACACAGCGATGTCCGATACAAGTCAGACTTGAGCGCTTGAGCCATCGCGGAGCTTCTGGACCACCGTCGGCGGTCATCTCGGCCTGGGCTTCCCGAACATGTTCCACCCCACGGCTGGTCCTACTTTGGCTTTGGCTTACCAGGCTTTCGACGAGGCCCATCAACACCCGCCTTGGTGTGTTCCGTGCGGTCTATCGTATAAGATCAGCATGCATGACCGCTGTCCCTTGAAACCCGCCCCGCCTTTGTCTCAGCCCCCTTTCACTCGCACCCTTTTCTCCTTTCACCATCGGTCTTCATCCCGTCATCTTCGGTGCTCTGACAACCATCCTGGACTACCGGTGCGCCACCAGCCTATGCCCTGCGACGCCACCTCGGCCACGCCTTTCTCTTTTTTGTTTACGCCTCGGGCTCGGTCCCTGGTTGCATGGCCCTCTGCCCCGTCCAAGTCTGTCTTGTGCCTCCCCTATGCTCTTGGTGATCCCATCTTGTCTCGCGTCCCGTCTTTATGGTGATTTCTTCTGCTCTAATCTCTCTTTGTTTCCCCACCCGTCTTCGGGCTGCGTGCTGTGCCACTGGTACTCATCGCGTCCCCTCAATTCTTGTTTCATACCCTTTTTCTTTCCACTGTTGAGAGCGTCGAGAGAGCGCGATGCACCCTATGATGACTCACTGAAGGTGCACACATCATCCTTGTCTTACCTATCGCCCCGTTTTCTTCGGTTCTGCATCTCAGTCTCGGTTCTTTCCCTTTGTACTATCACAGCTCACGCAGGCATTGTGCCCTCCAGAAACCAAAATATCTCACCTCTGAGCCTTCCTGTCCGAAGTTCTTGCCCCCTTCCTCGGTAATACTCTTACGTGTCTCCCGAAAATTCTTGAATTTCCATGGGACATGCCTCGGTTCCCTTGACAATGCCGTTCTACATCATAGTTTTCCGTCGCAGCGCGTTCCTTCATACTTGCCTCAATTCTCATGCATTACTTGTTATGAAATGAAGGAGTGATTATACCAGCCACGCATACGCAAACGTGTGCGCTTCCTACGATCGACAGACTCACAAGGGTCCCTGTTGACACTTAACTAGCTTAATTGCTCAACGTTGTCCCATCGTTGTTGCTCCCTCATAAAGTCAGCTAAGGCGACAAATTTCCAGTCAAGAGGTGCCCTGTTCATAACGCCATCAAAGGCAGGAGGACTCTGAGAACTGTGGTATGGGACCCCGCAAGCCACAATTTGAACGGGAGTGCTGCTGGACCGTAGTAATCGATGGTCTAGTCACGTCAGATATTTCAGGGCCCCAAATAAATGTTATAATCCAGTAGGCTCAGCCTACTAGTCGCTTTACAGATACTAGTAGTGGTATTAAACAATCGAGACAAGAATGCATAGACATATTAATCGGAAACATAAGATCTGACCGGTAATGATGTAAGTCACAGTTGCGAGACGATAACGCAAAGAACGTACTGGTTATGATGTATACAGTCTCGCGCTACCATAGCTGACCTGGCCTGTCGAGATAGAGATAACAGGGTACGTCTTTTCCGAGTGTACTGTACTTTGGATAGCCAGGGAGCATCCCCGAATCAAACACATGAGCGTCATAGGATCGGTGACAGGAAGGCCGATTAAGCCTTCCTCGTAGAGTTGCATGAGAACAAGTTCAACGAATTTCTCGCTATCGCGCCCGATGTCCTCCCAGGTGTTGCGTGGGACGGGATCGATCTTCGAAAGGAGGTGTTTAAGGGGGATCGAATTCTGCAACATGTCGAACGCGTCGGAGGCGAGTGTGACCGATGCGACGCCTAAGAACATTGCCATTGGGTTCAAGCGGGATGGACTCCATTCGAGAAGTGTCCAGCACGCGCCACGACCGTTGATGGTCTCGCTGAGAGAGGCGCACCACACTTTACCCTGGAACAGCTTGCTCTTGGAAAGCACGATGGACCATTGGGTGGGAAATCCAGGAACCGTGTGGAACGCGACACCGACGCTGCAATACTGCTGCTGCTGTGTGGGAGCCATGGTCGAGGTGATGATAGTGAAAATGCAGTGCGAGGTGTGAATGCGATGTGAGGATCAAAGTCTGAGGGAGTTTGTTGGGCTGTACATCGAACGCTTGGAGGACTCATTTTATACATCAAGGGCTCGATGCCGTTTCGTGGATGTTTTCTGTGGAGGCAGAGAGAACCATATCGACAAGAACCGTAGACGACACAAGATCACGATGGTTGTGGTTGTGGCCATCCCAAGGTGGCCAGCCACAAAGTGTTTCCACCATTTCCGCTAGCCGAGTGTGGAAAGTAATGAGAAACGGGGCGCAGCCTGCGCAGGTGGAATAGTTGTCAGAAAACAGATCAAGTACATCCTACGTGCTTTCAAGTTCGGTTCACCTTTCAGATGACATTGACAAAGGCCGACACCGGTCGCCTTTCCGGGCCAGGCCCAGCCCGAGGCTGTATCGGTTCAAGTTATACAACAAGGGAGTTGACTTGAAGCCTGGGTGGTGCCATTGGATACCGTGACCGAGAACCGGATAATGCCGTGAGAGCGGGGGCTATGTTTGCCAGTGCGAGTCTGTATTAGTACAGTACTGCAGCTGCTCGTTCACCTCGAGTTCTCAACCCGCACGATGAGCTCTATGTACCCAGTCATCAACTCTCGTCCAGTACAACCTCACATCCAATTATCATGTCCATCCTGTCATTTCCAGCTCGAGTTCCCTCTGCCCAACCCCGCGCCTAAACATTCGACTATGCTTAACGTGCGTTGTTGTAAATGTAGAAAGACGTTCTCGCATTTCTTTCATCCGAATCAAGCCCCCACAACCATGCTCAGTAATGTAGGGCCATCATTTCAAGGACAGGCACCTCCCCCACCTCCCCCACCACGCAAAGGGAGGAAGATTGGTACCCAAGAGCGCCCGCTGGAAACAGGATACTATGAAATACTCGGTGTGCCAGTGGATGCTACCACTGACGATATTAAAAAGGCCTATCGTGTGTATCTATATCTCTTTTTTTACTAATTCTCAGCTGACTGACAACCGTTCGCATTTAGGCCGCCTTGCGATCAAGTACCACCCCGACAAGAACCGTGACGATCCGAACGCGGAAGAGCGTTTCAAATCCGTCGCCATTGCCTACCAGACGCTCTCAGATCCTCAGCTTCGGCACAAATACAATGAATTTGGACCCAAGGAGAGCGCACCCGAGGGAGGATTTATCGACCCCGAGGAGGTCTTTGGCGCGATCTTTGGTGGAGAACGGTTTTTGCCGCTCATCGGCCATCTATCTCTCGCTAGAGACATGAAGACCGCGCTCCAGGAAGCGGACGAGGCGGACGGCGAAGGCTCGACACCCGTCTTACGTGATGCCAAAGGCCGCGAAATCATCAGTCCCGAGGAGAAGGCAAAGAGAGATGAGAAGGCGCGCAAGACGGCTGCGGAGGTGCGCTTGCACCGTAATCGTGATGTTGCTATTGACTGGGCGGCATCGTGCAGAAAGCGGCTGCGCGGGAGGAGCGCGTGCAGAAGCTCGTTGAGAATTTGCGGCATAAGCTCGGCATTTTCACCGAGAACGCCTCGGACCTGAGCGATCCTGATGTAACTGAGTCCTGGAGGACAATATGCTCACTCGAGGCAGAGTGCGTTCCTTTTCGTGCCACCTTTCTGCATTCTCACTCTGCCCCGAAGGGAATTGAAGGGTGAATCTTATGGCGTGGACCTCTTGCACGCCATTGGATTTGTTTATACTGCTAAAGCCAAGCAGTTCCTTGCGACCAACCAGAGCTTCCTTGGTGTCGGGGGATGGTTGCACAACGTGCAAGGCAAATATCACATATTTTCCGAGACGTGCGTCAATAATACTGTTTTGTCATGGTTTTTCGCTGATCAATGCTCCGCAGAGTATCCACTCTGCGCTCTGCAATTGAGCTCAAGGCCGTATTTGACCAGATTCAACAGGCCGAGCAATCTGGTAACCTCAGCGCTGAAGAGAAGAAACGCCTCGAGGAACAGGCGGCGGAGAAGGGTCTCCACGCTCTTTTTAAGGTACGTCTCCTCTCTTCGCGCGTTGACACTTCTTGTTTATCGACTATGTGCGTGACGGGTGCACTAGGGTGCGAAGCTGGAAATAGATTCGGTACTTCGAGAGACGTGCGACCGTGTATTGAACGAACCAAACATATCGCAAGAAAAGGCGGTCCTCCGCGCCGCGGCATTGCAAATTCTCGGGAATGCATTCACGGCCGTGCAGAATGAGCGGGACGAAGCGCGCGACGACAGCGAGTATGTGAGGGTCGAGACGAAGAGTAGTCGGCAGCGCGCACAATCGCGCAATGTTGGCGACAATGAGTAGCGGCACGTGACCCCCACGTCCACGTTTCTCGGATACTACAGCCACGTAGAGGTAACGTTTTCTCTCTTTTTTTCTTTTGGTACGGCACTGTATCCTAGGCATCACCACGTACTTGTATTTAGTTGTCCTTTCACGTGCAACAGTTGTTTTGCGTGCCTGTCTTCGCGCTCAATAGTTACCCCAAAACATAACGATTACGCAGGCAAGAGAACGACGGAAATGACCTAACCAACTCTCCCCCTTTTCCGAGTTCTCCTACCACCGCCAAATCCCTTGAACACCGCATCGTCCGAATCGTCGTTGTCGTCGTCCGCAAGCGCAGTCGCACGCCTCTTGTTCGCAGCTCGCGCCGCCGCTCGCCGTAACTGAGTACCCGCCGTCGAGCGTAACGTAGACGTCAACCCTGCAGATTCCCGCTCGCCATCATCACCACCACCGTCGTAGTCGTCACCGCCGCCAAGCTCAAGCTCCCTAGCGACAACGTCCGCGGACTCGTCCACCTGTTCAACCTCATCGATCACCTCCTCTATCTCGTCCGAGTCGTCAGAGAGGAACAGTGCAGCAGGTTTCTTCTTCGTTCGGCTTGGCAATGCTTCCGGCTCATTATTGGCGGCTCTGGCTCTGGTCTTGGAGGACTTTGTCCCTGCTGCCCTTGTCGTCGTAGCTTTTTTCGGTTTCGACGCGGGGGCTGCGGCGCTGGCTCTTGAGCCGGTTTGTTGGCGCTGTTTTGAAGGCGAGGCCGTAGACTTTGATTGACGTTTGGGCATGGGAACGGGCACCCCGTCCGAGTCCGAGTCCATCCCGTTGCCCGCATCCACGTCCACGTCCAAACTTTTGACTTCGTCCTCTGGTTCTCTCCTGGGAGCCCGTGCTTGCGGCCTAGGCCTGGATTTGGTGCGCGAGGAAGGCCCAGAGAAGCCGACGGATTCTGAGTGAGTTTGTGACCCAGACGCGGCCGAGCGCCAATATGCTGCCCAAAAAAAAATCTGAGAAAACGCACGCAAGCAGGGGTATTAAAATCACCATTTCCGATGCCATAGTCGTTCTCCTCCCTGAGGACGAGTTCTACAGGTGTTTTGCGCTCGACAGTTTTCTGTACATATGTTTATCATTCACCGGCCGTCGGGAAGGGACAAGGTTACTGACGGTTTTAAACTTTTTAAAGTTTGGTCTGCCTATCCATTCCGGATGGGCATCATCATTGGAGCGGGCGGGTGGAACAGATCTCGCGCTACTCCCCCGCTGAATGTCCATCTCCACGATGACCATAAAATTCCCCCTAATCCCAACGTCGCCAAAGTCATCGATTTCGTCCCATGGGGCGACAACAGTGTCGGCGGCCGCGAGGTCAGCATCGTTGTTATTGGGTTTGGTGATCCGCAAGAGGTTAAACTCGCGATCAAAGTCGTCCTCACGTTTCTTGCCGCGCTTCGTCGAGTTGACCGCCCTGAGAAAGTTCTCGTCCGTGTCTAGCCTGGACGAAGGCGGTTTTTTGGTTTGTGTAGACTCAGTGGTGGTGGTGGAGCTTGGGTGTTTGAGCATGGTCGCGGACCGCTGGATGGCGTTCGCGTCCATCGCGCGCCGCTTCGTCCCGCGCGTCCCGTTTGCTGTGTCCACGTCCACACCCGCATCAGCAGCAGCGACATCTGGCATCTGCACATCACCACCATCGTCGACGGGCCTACTGCGCTTCGTCCCCCTCGTGTTACCGCTGCTGCCAAGGCCGTTGCTCGGATCCAGGCTCTGGCTCTGACTTTCCTGTTCCTCAGGGACCGTACTGCGCATGAGCACGTCGGCGCCTCTTCGGAGGCCCTGCGTCGTTGTCTCTGACTGTGTCTCGCTGGATACGCGATCGGGATTGCTCGCATCAAACAGAGCCTTGTATTTATCGAGTTGGGAGGATTGGGACAGTAGAGGTTGCGCGTTGGGAGATACTAATGCCGTAGAGGCTTCCATGCCTCGGTTTGCCCGTCGGGGCGGGGGTAGTTTGCGCGTCTGAGAGACGGGCTAATTGGCATTCGCGCGAGAATGAATGAACAAATAAGAACACCCTATGAGAGGTAAAAATTCGAATGAGTTTACGTACCGTGGGTAGTTGGGTAGCTGGAGGCGCAGGATTGCTCGGGGTGGGTGCAAGAGGTGGACCAAGGGGTTGAGGGGCATCCGCGATTACTGCATCATCGTCGGGTCCAGGCGATGGTGCGGCTCGGTTTCGCTCGGTCGCTCGCCTCGGCGGAAGCTAGCATTAGTGAGTACGCCGTTAATGAGAAGACAGAGAGGGAAAAAAAAAGGGACCGTACACGACGTGGCTGAATGATCTCCGGCCCCGACGCAGTCGGGATAGTCAGGGATGTAGCCGCTGGCGGGGCCCGTTCAGGTACTGTTTTGTGCCCGGAAGGAAGGGGAGGCGCGTTGGAGGGTTCGCCCGGATATGTGTTAGGCACAACGTCGGGAAGGGGCGTTTCTCGTGAACCTGTGTTAGATTGGAACGTGAGGAGCGAGTATTATGGCAAAGTATAACGCTCACTTTGGCCCTGCGAGTCTGCCGCGCGCGTTGAATCCACGTAGAACGTGTCGACATGGGCGACTGCTTGCAAAATGTTCTCGGGCTGGATAAATTCGAGGTCCAAGCTGAAAGATTGGAGAGAGATACGATCCTTTCAGGCCCTCAATGTCGCGCGAGCGGGAGCCACACCCACCTTTTTGCGGCAGAAACAAGTTCTTCCCATCCCTCCGCGCCAATCGCCAATTCCATCACGCCCCCATCTGCTACCAGGACTACCTTACCTCCGTTCCTCTCGGCCAATGATTTCGCCCTAAGAAGGGCCTTCCGCCAGCGGACGACGCCAGCGTTCACGGTGAACGCTTCGTATTCCGCCCCTCCTCGTTTGACGAGTTCACGGTACCCTGCAGGGATCTCGAGTCCCTTCTCACCGACAAACACAAAGCGATACCCCTTCAACATGTTGAGCCTAGTCTCATTCGGTTCCCATGCCTTGAACGTCTTGAGGACGAGAGGGAGAGCAGCGGCGTACGCAGGGCGGAACTTGCTCTCGGGAGGCAGAGCAAAGGTGTGCTCCAATGCGCGCGGTGACTCGCGGGGGTCCAAGATGGAGAGCGCGAGCAGCTCGGAGAGCCATTCGGGCTTGACAAGCTGCGCGGCGGAGAGGAGGGAAGTCATATGAGCGGGAGTCAGCGCGCAGGACGGAACGAGGTGATGGGTAATGTCAGGATGCAGCGTCCGCACGACATGAACGCCTAAAACAGAGCAAAGGAAAAGTGAGCGGTGATGGACGCCGCAAAAAAAAGGAGGTGACTTTGGGGAGACGCACCAAGGGATGCACAACCGTCGAGGGGGATTGGATCTCGGACTTTTCCAGGTGTCTCGAAGCAGCATATTCTCTGCCATTGTACTCTGCAGGGCAGAGGCGCAACGATCAAAATGAGTAGATGACAAGAATGATGGAAGTTGACGCACGTTAACGGCAGGCCACTGACGATGTCAAGTTTGTCGCCGGTTCGAAGCTGCTCGGTGGCACCAGGATTTACAATCACGCCATTAGGAATTCCTTGGCGCAATATACACATTGTCTTGTTTTTAGAGTTCAGGATCCGCAGCGTTGGCACGTAGTCTGTGTTTGTCTGTAACCATAGCTGAGACGCGCGAGTACGATGATAGGAGGATGGCGGATCGCACGACATCATCCGGCGAAAATCCACCGACTATGAATTGTCCGTGGTCATGGGACACCTTTTTGTGATTGACCACAAGGTCACTGGGTGATTTTCGGCCAATGGAATACGACTTTGCGCTCTTGAGGACTTTTGATCCTACATTGTATCTCCGGTGAGCTTGACAGGCTTATTTGGACGCGATAAGGGGAATTACTTTGGAAGGCCACCTCACTTTGGACATCACCATCGAATGGGCCGGTAATAACCCACATTCTTAGCAGAGTGAGTATGTTCCTTGATTGAGTCTCGATGATGGACCACTCGTCTGACGCGCGCCACGGCGCCAGTCAGCCAACTCGTGACTTTGTCGCGTCGCGCACTGGCAGTTGTACTAAGTTACATTGTATGCAGAACTGCCACAAGGCAGTAGAACTAGCGTAATAGGAACTCTCTATGTAACCCATGGAGGTTCAGATGAGTAAATCATGTGCTGTAATATCAATTCTGTTGTCAAATTGGCTCGCCAGCCTGGTGGACAGTTTATTGAAAGCAATCCACTGGCACTCCGAGTCAGTGCAGTTCCATTTCTCCGAATTGCATTTATATCGGCGATAATTTTCACATCAGTTGATCACGGCATTCTTGGATTGAGCATACCATGAGTAGATGGCATGTTTCATACGAGAGATCTCCGCGACGTTGGTGCCACTTCGCTACAGTGCTCTTTCACATGACAAATTCCGTCGTCGCCCAGTTAGAAGCGCTGACCAGTTCACAACGATCAGACAAATAGCCCATTTTCTGTGCGTGGAACAATTACCTTCATTGAGAGAGTGGTGCCCCCATCACGGAGAAGTGTAAGAGCTGTACCGGTGACCTCCGGTCAAGTGGTATTAGTAGGCCGGTGTGCCAACTAACACAATCAGCTCAGTTATTGAGATAGGTACCAAAGAGGGTCAACAGTAAAGTACATAAAGGCCTAACAGTTGAGGGTACCAACCAAGAAAAAAAGAGAGGCTCACCGGGAGATGTCGAGGCACCAGTTCTCGACTCAGCGACGTGGTTTCCCGGTCCGGGGATCCGCGCCCAACAATCCCTCTTCAAGAGACCCCCACCAGGGCGGCCGTTGTGGAATGTCAAGCCCATACTTTCAACTCACTGACCTCGCGTACACCAAATTAATCTTTCATGCCCTCAAATACCCTCACCAGACTGTCAACGGTGTGCTCATCGGCTTTTTGTCCTCTTCCGGTACTGTCGAGATTGTCGACGCGGTCCCTCTCCAACATCATTGGACGAACCTTAGTCCTATGATGATAGTCGGCCTTGGAATGGTGCGTTAAACCCTATTTTCTTTCTTTCTGCCTTTTCTTCCTCGATACTGAGTCCAGCTCTGCGTGTTTTGGGGAAGTAGGCCACGGAATATGCCACAAGTCACCAACTTCATGTCGTCGGGTACTACCAAGCGCCGGAGCGCGTCGGTGACACTGCGTTATGCCCCGTCGGCGAACACATTGCATGCAAGATCAAAGAGACCTTTTCGACTCCGCTTGCGCTGGTGGTGAGCTTTTCAGATCCTGCAATTATTATGAGGTCCTTTGTTCATCAGTAACCTGTCTTGTATAGATCAATGGAGCCAATCTAGAGGATGAGAGAGGTTCAGCACTCGTCGTACGTCCACCCAGTGCGAAGGAACCAGCCCCCACTGATTCCCCCCTCCCCC